>PVIH01016905.1:0-43882 GCA_004025045.1 Sigmodon hispidus
ATGCGGGTTGATACCCACATTCCCGCCTCTGTAAAAAAGGGGTATCGGACAGGTCTGATGTTGTCTGGGTGGAGGACACCTGGAGAAGCATTAGTATACGTTCCTTTGCACTACAGAGATCAGGCCTCTACTCTTGCCTGTTGCTTTTATATTAAAAAAGGGGGAACTGTAGAGAGCTGCATACAGCCACACCATTAACTGTAGAGAGCTGCGTACAGCCACACCATAAGATGGTGCTGACCTTGAGCACTCTCCCTGGTAAACAACTCCATATTTGGCTAGGCCAAGGATCTGGCTTGCTTCCTCGTATCTGAGCCTATTGGTGATGCCCACGTGGCTATCTTGGATTGGATGCCCTGAGGGTATTTAGCTAAGAGCAGGCTTCCCCCCAGGGAGTTAGTGAGTTAGTTAGACAGTTAGAGAGTAGTAGTGAGTGAGTGAGAGAGTGAGTTAGTCAGTCAGTCAGTAGAAACCAGATTGTAAAGGACCCCAATAAACTGCAAAGAGAAGGATCCGGTGTTGCGTCTTCCTTGCTGGCGAGGTTGCGTGCGACAGGTCTATGTGGTGTTCTGTAAGCCTCTTGTATCTTTATAGGCATTTCCTTTTATAGGTTGAAATAATTTTCTCCTATGATATTTTTGAGTGTATCTTATATGCATTTCAGCTGATATTATTCTCCTTCTTCTATTTTTATTATTCTTAGGTTTGTTCTTTCCATGGTGACCCAGATCTTTTGAAGCACTTTGTTTTATGACATTTTGATTTAGTGTTTGCTTTCACTAACGAATGTATTTTTTTCTATTGTAACTTCTACACCAGAAAATTTCTCTTCTGTCTCTTGCATTATGTTAGTTATGCTTGCATCCGTACTTCCTGTTCATTTATTAAATTTTTCATTTTCAGAATTACTTTAAATAGTATCTTTTTGTGACTTCTATTTTAATTTTCACATCTTTCACTGTCTTCTTCATCTCTTTGATTGTTTTTTCTTAACTTTCTTGACTTTCATTGGAGGATTTACTGATTTCTTACAATTTTTGTTTCTCTTTTTCTCCATTTCTTTAGGAGCTTTTATATTCTTAATTTTCTCTTTAACAGCTTTTACAGTCCTTATAAAGCTATTTTAAGGTTGTTTTTCTCTCCTTCTTCTATGTTGGAATGTTCAGATATTGCTGGTTTTGAACCACTGTGTTCTTGTGGCACCATATTGTTCTTTATGATGTTGATTGTATTTTTTTCACTGGAACTCACTCATTTCTTCCTCAAGTCACCTCAAGCATTGTCTGTATTTCAGAGAGCTGTTCTTGTTTTAATAGATGCTCTTGGTGCATTGTAGTCCCTGAAAAAAATGGGACTAGCAGAGTCTGTGTGTCAGGAAGCAATTGAGGACTTCAAGTTAAATATAGGTTTGGGGATGGAACGGGGCTTATAGGCTACAAGGTCCAATGAAGGGTGGTGTTGGGCATGATTGCAAGCAATTGTCTCCATTGCCCAAGCCTAAAGGCTAGGATGACTGGCTGGCTAGGAGGATGGTAACTCAGCTCTTTTGTTTGTATTTATTATTCATAGGCATATTTATTATCCGTGTATATCCTTGTTTGAGCTCACTTTCCCCTCCTGCTCCTTCAAGTCACTCTCTCTTCTCCACATCACTTTATCGGCTCCCCAGCAAGGGCAGGAAGTCCAAGGTCCCAATATAGCTTAGTTCATCATCCACTCCTGTCAGATCCACTTTCCTCGCCACAACATCAAGGCTGGGTCACATGTTTCTCTGGAGAGAGTGGGATCGAAGGTGTCAGTCCAAGGTGTTTCAGATCCCAAGTTGTTCAGTGGTTATGATTTCCAGATTGCACATGCTTTCCTTTTGCTTTTCTGTTTAGAGCATAATAATGAGTGAATACATACTCTGCTTATCTTTCTGGATTTGTGATACCTCTCTCAGAAGAATATCTTTCTGGATTTGTGATACCTCGCTCAAAAGAATATCCTCCAAAACCATCCATTTCCCTGCAAATTTTAGGATATCATTTTTTCTTACTTCTGAGTAGTACTCCATTGTGCAGATGTACCACAGTTTTTGATCCATGCTTCTGTTGAGGGGCATCTAGGTTGTTTCCAGGTTCTTCCTATTACAGATAATGCTACTATGAACATAGTTGTGCTAATGCATTTAGAGTGCGAATATGCATCTTTAGGATATATGCTCAGTAGTGGTATTGCTGGATCTTTGGGAAGATTGATTCACAGTTTTCTGAGAAACGACCATACTGCATTCCAGACTGGCTGAACAAGCTTATTCTCCTACCAACCATGGAAGAGTGTTCCCATTGCTCCTCAGCCACTCTAGCATATGCTGTCATCTGTGTCTTTTATCTTTGCCAATCTGACAAAGGTGATATCTCAAAGTTGTTTTGAATTGTATTTCTCTGATGACTAAAGCTGTTGAGCACATTTTCAAGTGCCTGTCAGTCATTTGTAAGTCTTCTGCTGAAAATTCCGTTTTTAGTTCTGAACCCCATTTTTTAATCAGGTTATTCAAGAACTTAGGCTCTACTTTTTTGAATTCTCTATATATATTTTTAGATAACTCCTCTATCACTTGCAGGGTTGGTGAAAATCTTTTCTCATTCTGTAGGCTGTCATTTTGTCCTATTGACTGTGTCCTTGGCTTTACAGAAGCTTCTCAATTTCAAGAGGTCCCACTTATTGATTGTTGTTCTTAATGTCTATGACACTGGCTTTATATATAGAAAGTGGTTGCCTTGCCAATTCGTAGAAGTATATTTCCCACTTTCTTTTCTATCAAGTTCAGAGTGTCTGGGATTAAGTTGAGGTCTTTGATCCACTTGGATTTAAGTTTTGTGCAGGGTGACAGGCTTTGATCTATTTGCATTTTTCTACACACTACCATCCAGCTATGCCAACACCATTTGTTAAAGATACTGTCTCTTTTCCATTGAATATTTTGGGCCTCTTTGTCGAAGATCAGGTGTTCATACGTTTTTGGGTTAATGTCTGGATTCTCAATTCTGTTCCATTGATCCACAAGTCTGTTTTCATGCCAGTACCAGGCTGTTTTTATTACTGTAGCTCTATAGCATAATTTGAAGTCAGGGATGGTGATGCCTCCTGGGGTTCTTTTGTTGAGCAAAATTGTTTTGGCAATCCTGGCTTTCCTGTTATCCCAAATGGAGCTTTTGGGGAGTATTGTTCTTTCAAGGTCCATAAAATATTGTGTTGGGATTTTGATGAGCATTGCATTGAATCTGTAGATTGCTTTTGGTAGGATTGCTGTTTTTTTAATTTTATGCTGATTGGCCTAGGGTTCAGACATATTGCTAGCTAGCTCTTGCTCCTAAACTAATCCATGATTCATATCTTTTCAGCCATGTGGCTTGGTATCCTTTCTCAGCAGTATTTCAACTTCTTTCCTCTTCTTCCTCTGTCATCTCTGTTCTGCTCTGAGATGTTTCCAAAGTTTTCTTAGTCTGATAGTCCTACCTATACTTCCTCTCTGCTTCTGGCCAATAGCTTTTTATTAAACCATTAGGAGAGACAAATATTTACAATGTACCAACATAATCCCACTACACTAAGGTTTTTGGTTTTGTTTTGTTTTGCTTCTTTGGTGGTGCTTCTTGCCATGTGAAGATGAAGCTGAGTGTCCTCTTCCCAACTACTAGAAGTAAGAAACTCATTGAAATGGACAATGAATGCAGAACCCGAAAGCTTTCCAATCTCTGTGAAGAAGATCATGTATGCAAATATGTGGTCAGAAAGCCCTTAAAGAAGCTGAAAAGTCCAGGACTGAAGTAGCCAAGATCCAGCATCGTGTTGTTCCATATGTCCTGCAACACAAATGCTGGTGTGCTGCTCTGAAGAGACAATACACTAAGGAAAACAAGAAAGTGGCTACAGAATATGCTGGACTCTTAGCCAAGAGAATGGAGGAAGCCAAAGACAAGCATCAGGAACAGATTGTCAAGAGACATAGGCTGTCCTTGCTGAGTGCTTGTATTTGTAAGCTAAGTCAAGTCCAAAGTTAGTCTTTTCTTTTAATGTTAACAGAGATGTACTTGGCCATGTGATGACATTTACTTTACATAAGATTTGATAAGCATAACATTACTTAATATTCTTTTGGTTTTTTTATTTTTATTTTTCTATTATTATGAATAAAGAAGTGACATTTTATATCCTTGTATATACTTATTCAAGGTCCCTTCCCCCTCCCACTACATCAGGTCATTCTCTCTTCACCACTTCTCCCCATCTTCCCCATGGGCAGGCTGTCATAGCGCCCCACAGTCCCAAAATTGCTTAGTTCAGCCTCCACTCCTGGCAGATCCAGTTTTATCCCCACAACATCAAGACCTAATCAGGTGTTCCTCTAGGGGGAGTAGGATCCAAGGAGTCAGTCTAAGGTGCTTCCAATCCCAAGCTGTTCAGTGGTTGTGGTTTGCAGCTTGAACATGCTTTGCTTTTTTTCTCCATTATTTTAGAGCCCACTAATGAGTGAGTACATCCCCTGCTTATATTTCTGTGTTTGCGAAAACTCGCTCAAGAGGATATTCTCCAAATCCACCCCTTTGCCTGCAAATTTTAGGATATCATGTTTTCTTACTGCTGAGTAGCACTCCATTATGTAGAAGTTAATACATGCTTCATGGGCATCTAGATTGAGGGGCATCTAGATTGTTTCCAGGTTCTTGAATTACAAATAATTCTGCTATGAACATAGTTGAGCCTTTGGAGTGTGACTGTGCATCTTTAGGGTATACACTCAGAAGTGGTATTGCTGGGTCCTTGGGGAGATTGATTCTCAGTTGTTTTTTGGTTTTTTTATAACTTTTTTTATTTATTTTTATTTGCCTTGGTGTTTGCCTAGAACTGGAACTACAGACAGTTGTTAGCTGCCATGTGGGTGCTGGGAATCGAACCCGGGTCCTCTGGAAGAGCAGACGGTGCTCTTAACCACTGAGCCATCTCTCCAGCCCCATGATTCTCAGTTTTCTGAGAAACTGCCATACTGCATTCCAAAGTGACTGAACAAGCTTACATTCCCACCAACAATGCAGGAGTGTTCCCCTTGCTCCACATCCTCACCAGCATAGGCTGTCATCTGTGTCTTTCATCTTAGCCAATCTGACAGCTGTCAGTTGGTATCTCAAAGCTGTTTTGATTTGCATTTTTCTGATGGCTAAAGATGATGAGCACTTTTTCAGGTGCCTTTCAGCCATTCATAATTCTTCTACTAAGAATTCCCTTTTTTAGGTCTGAACTCCATTTTTTGATTGGGTTATTCAAGGTTTTGAGCTCTAGATTCTTGAGTTCTTTATATATCTTAGAGATCAGTCCTCTATCACTTGTAGGGTTGGTGAAAAACTTTTCCCATTCTGTAGGCTGTCATTTTGTCCTATTGACAGTGTCCTTGGCTTTACAGAAGCTTCTTAGCTTCAGGAGATCCCACTTATTGATTGTTGGTCTTAGTGTCTGTGCCATTGGTCACCTGTGTCAATGTCTTAGAGATTATTTCCCACTTTCTTTTCTATCAAGTTCAAAGTGGCTGGGTTTATGTTGAGGTCTTTGATCCACTTGGATTTAAGTTTTGTGCAGGCTGACAGACTTGGATCTATTTGCATTTTTTTATACACTACCATCCAGCTGTGTCAGCACCATTTGTTAAAGATATATATTTTTCCATTAAATATTTTGGGCCTCTTGTCAACAATCAGGTGTTCATAGGTTTTTGGGTTAATGTCTGGATCCTCAATTCTGGTCCATTGATCCAAAAGTCTGCTTTCATGCCAGTACCAGGCTGTTTTTATTATTGTAGCTCTATAGTATAACTTAAAGTCAGGGATGGTGATACCTCCTGAGGTTTTTTTGTTGAGTAAAATTGTTTTGGGAATCCTGGCTTTCCTGTTATTCCAAATGAAATTGAGATTTGTTCTTTCAAGGTCCATAAAATATTGTGTTGAGATTTTGATGGGCAATGCATTGAATCTGTAGATTGGCTTTGGTAGAATTTCTATTTTTTACTATGTTGATTCTACCTATCTAGGAACATGGGAGAACTTTCCAATTTCAGATATCCTCTTCAATTTCTTTCTTCAATGATTTAAAATTATTGTCAAATAGATCTGTTACTTCTTTGGTTAGAGTTACTCCAAGGTATTTAATGCTATTTGCAGCTATTATAAAGGGTGATGGTTCCCTTATTTCTTTTTCATCTCTTTTATCTTTAGTGTATAGAAGGGCTACTGATTTCTTTGAGTTAATCTTGTATCCTGCTACATTGCTGAAGGTGTTTATCAGCTTCAAAAGTTTCCTGGTAAAATTTTGTGGATCACTTATGTATACTATCATATCATCTGCAAATAGAGATAGTTTCACTTCTTCTTTTCGAATTTGTATCCCTTTAATCTCCTTTCGTTCTCTTATTGCTTTAGCTAAAACTTTGAGAACTATATTGAATAGATAAGGGGTGAGAGGGTATCCTTGTCTAGTTCCTGACTTTAGTGGGATTGCTTTGAGTTTTTCTCCATTAAGTTTGATGCTGACTGTCAGCTTCTTATAAATGGCCTTTATTATATTTGGGTATTCTCCCTGTATTCCTGATTCCTCCAAAGCTTTTATCATAAAGGTGTTTTAGATTTTGTCAAAGGTTTTTTCAGCATCTAAGAAAATGATCGTGTGGTTTTTTTTTCCTTTATTTGTTTATATCATGAATGACATTTACGGTTTTTCATAGGTTGAACTGTCTCCGCATTTCTGGGATGAAGCCTACTTGGTCATGGTTAATCATACTTTTCATATATTGTTGTATATGGTTTGCCAAATTTTAACATCAATATTGAGGGAAATTTGTCTGTAATTCAGCTTCTTTTTTATGTCTTTCAGTGGCTAGGGTATTAGGGTAATTGTGGCATCATAAAAGTAATTTTGCAATATTCCTTCAATTTCTACTGTGTGAAAGAGTTTAAGGAGTATTCATTGAAGTTCTTCTTTGAACGCCTGGTAGAATTCTGCACTGAAACCATCAGGCCTTGCCTTTTTTTTTTCTTGGGAGGCTTTTAATGACAGCTTCAGTTTCCTTTAAGATTATAGGTCTATTTAGTTAATTAATCTGGTCTTCATTTAATTTTGGTAAATTGTACCTGTCTAAAAAGCTGTCCATTTCTTCTAGGTTTTCCATATTTGTGGAATATAGATTTTCAAAGTATGATGTGATACTTCTCTGAATTTCCTTGGGATCTGTTGTTATGCCCACCTTTTCATTTCTGATTTTCTTGCTTTGGATACTCTCTGCTTTTTGATTAGTTTGGATAAGGGCTTATCTATGTTGTTGACTTTCTCAAAGAACCAACTCTTACATTCATTGATTCTTTGTATTGTTCTTTTTGTTTCAATTGTATTGATTTCAGCTTTAAGTTTGATTATTTCCTGCTGTCTACTCTTTCTAGATGAGTTTGCTTCTAATTGTTCTAAGGCTGTCAGCTGAGCTGTTAGTTCTCCAGTGTGGGATTTCTGGGTTTTCATATAGGCATCTAGTGCTGTGAATTTTTCTCTGAAGACTGCTTTCATTGTGTCCCACAAATTTGTGTATGTTGTGGATTCATTTTCATTAAATTTTAGAAAGATGGTTGATTTCTTTCTTAATTTCTACCTTGACCCATAGGGGGTTCCAGTGTGTGGTGTTTAGTTTCCATGAATTGATAGACTTTCTGTGATTTTTGATGTTGTTGAAATCTAACTTTAGTCCTTGGTGGTCTGATATGATACAAGGGATTATTTCCAATTTTTTGTATCTGCTGATATTTACTTTATGAGCAATTATGTGATCAGTTTTAGAGAAAGCTCCATGAGGGGCAGAGAAATATGTATATTCCTTTGCATTTGGGTGGAAGCTTCTGTAAATATCTGTTAAATCTATTTGCATCATAACCTCTGTTAGACTCCTTGTTTCTCTGTTGAGTCTCTGTCTGGTTAAGCTATCCAGGGGTGAAAGTGGGGTATTGAAGTCTCCCACTTTTACAGTGTGAAAATTAATGTGGGAGTTGAGCTTTAGCAGTGTTTCTTTTACATAGGTAGGTGCCCTTATATTAGGGGCATAAATATTCAGGATTGAAATCTCCTCTTGACCAGTTTTTCCTGTGATAAACAAGTAATGACCATCTTTGTCCCTTTTAACTGCTTTTAGCTTATAGTCTACTTTGTTAGATATTAGGATGGCAACCCCAGCTTGTTTCTTAGGACCATTTGATTGAAAAATCTTTTCCCAACCCTTTACTCTGAACCTGTGTCTGTCTTTGTGGTTGAGGTGTGTCTTTTGCATGCAGCAGAAGGATGGCTTCTTTGTTTGTATTCATCTTGTCAGTGTGTATCTTTTTAGAGGTGTGTTGAATCCATTGATATTTAGGGATATTAATGAACACTGATTGATATTTCCTGCTATTTTTGGTGGTAGCTTGTTTGTATTTACTTTCTCTGGGCTATTTTTCTGTGGGATTTTTGATTGTTTGTGGTTTCCAGAGTTTCACCACCCCACATACCTGGGGGACACACATGCCATGGATGTATCAACACCATGGCTTTCCAAGGGCTGGCACAGGAGGAAAAAATCTCTTGGTAAGACACTAGCACTGCAAATGATCTTGGGCACTGGTGCCTCGCATGGACCTGAAGAGGAGTAGAAAGCCAGTGGCCATGGTGGCTGCTGCTGGTTTTTCCCTTCCTCTCCCCAGACATGTAGTTGAGGCCCATGATTGGAGCTCTAATAAAGTAGCACACATCCTGTACTTCTGTTCAGTGACCTGGGATGGCAGGTGGAATATGATCATCTGTACCAAGGCATTCCCAGAAGGCAGAGAGTAGTGCATCATGGCTTTGAGCAGTGGCTTGTACTCCATGTACTTGTCCTGCATGTCAAGCTTGATATCCAGTTTCTTGATCAGTTTGGCTGTATTCTCCTTTCTGGAGTTTATGATAGCATTGTTCACCTTGAAGATGGGGCTCAAGATGAGTTGGCATATGGTGTTAACTAACTTACTGAATTTGTCATAGGCCAGATCAAAATACCAGTCTCCTTTCCTGTAGCTTTAGTTCCATAGGTAATGATGCTTCTTAATCCTGCTTCCACTCTTAGCCTGGTATTTATGACCATTGGAGCTAAGGTTGCTATTTACCTGGGAACAAATCCTGATTTTTTTTCTGCTTCTTTGTAGAGATGTTTATGTTTTACTGTTCTCACTGGCAGATTTGCATCCCAGAGGTGTTGAAATTATGAAGAATAGATATAACTCAGATTCAGGTAGCTTTAGTGATCATCTTTATATTCTATACATTTGGGAAGAAGCCACAACATAGGACTATATGATACCCATTCTAGATATAAAACTAAAGGTCTTTCTGGTTCTTGGAATTGTAGGTAAAACAATATTTTCCTGTTCAAATTATTTCCATGTGACGCTCTATGGTGGTGTTGGCAAGAATAGATCTACTATTGTATGTACCAGTCTCTTGCCACCTGGATTCCACATAGGATTAATTATTATATTGACAATAATAGCCTATTAAAAAGTCTACAATCAATATGTTTGAAAACCACCTTTGCCTCTATACCTTATGCTCTGATGTAAGTTGGTGACATGTCACATGATGAAAAGTAGACAATATCTTCAAGACTCTGTCTTTGTTGGTCCAAGTCTTTTGTTTGTAGACCAATATTTTAATAATTTAATAGATGAATACATTATTATATCAATAGCAATGGTCATTTCTTCATTTGATATGTAGAAGCCAAAGGCACAGGCTTAAAGGTCAAAAACAATTTTAAACATTTTAATAGCCACCAACACCTAAGAATTAAGTCCACTAACCTGCCTTTAGACCAGTAGTCCACATGGCATTATCTGGTATAACTATTCTGCCTTTGATCATTTCTGCATCATAGGCAAAGAAATCATTTTTATAAAATTAAACTGTTTAGTTTATACTATTTGTATCCCTTATGTTTTAAGAACTCTCGAGAAAGGCGTTCTGCCTGAAACAACTTTGAGAAGCTAATTTAAACTTTTGTTTTCAGACTTAACAAATGTAATAAGCTAGTTGTAGCCATTGGATTTTAGTTGAGTTGATTAGTCTCATAGTGCCTATCCAGGAGCAAAACAAGTGACAAATTTATTAGTCTTTTATATTCAAAGATACATTGTTGTTGGAATGTTAAACATAAAGATGTGACTGTAGTGTGTACATTTGGATTTTGATTACATGTATCACATATGAGCCAGATGCGAAGTGTTCATTCTCCTCACCAGTTCAGCAGTGACAGCTCTTTCAGCACCACTTCTCATTTGTGTCAATGGTGTTCATTCTCATTGCATGTTGTCCAGTAAGAGAGGGTATGTGTAGCATGAAACTTCTGGTCCAGCCTTTTAGGCCTAGTTTTGAGGTTTTGACCCACTGTCCCACAGAAACACACAGATATTTGTGTTAATCTTATGTTGATTAGCCTATAACTCTGGCATATTGCTATTTAGCTTTTGTTTTGAAATTAATTTATGATTTTTATCTTGTTTAGCTATGTGGCTTGGTACCTTATCTCATCTCAGAGTAATATGTCTTTTGCATCTGCTGGCTTTTCCCCTGGTATCTCTGCTCTGTTTTTTATTTTGTTTTGTTTTCAGAGTTTTGTTAGTCTGGAAACTCCTCCCACACATCCTGTCTGCCTTCAGCCAATCAGCATTTTTATTAAACAGTAGGCAGGACAATTATTTACAATGTAACATAATTCCACTACAGGTATGTTGTAGCGGGAAATCAGGAACTATATATGTGAACGATCGTGTCATAGGACTGGAGACGAGCAGGGCGTAGTTAGCTGGAAAGGATTCCAGAAGTAGACCTTCGAGGGAGAGGACCAGGACAGGAAGTCGTCATTCTCTCGTGAGAGTTCCCGACTGGGTGCGCAGTTCGGCCCAGCTGCACGGGAGTTCGGATGTACGGTGTGGGGATGAGGAATCTTCCTTAGAAAGGCTCTGTCGCGCTGCAACCTTATCCTGTCATTTTCCCTTAAAACCGGCTCTGTTTTGTAAGCGATTTTCACAAAATAAACCCCATTTAAAACATATCTCACTGCGGGTTTTTACCGCGATAGTATGTTTGTGTTTTTTCCTCAGAGTGCCACTATGCCAATAGTGACCAAAAGATATATACCCAGTCATGGATGAGCATGCTTCCACCAAGGAGGAAATAACCCAGGATGGGTAATGTACATATTCCCCTTTCTTTCCCTCATTGTCCTCTAAACGCTGAAGAATTGTGGATCCTTACTTTTTTCATTTTATATGATGCCTTTTGAGGTGAAGAACATTAGTTTAGCACTCCAGAAGCTTGCTAAATATATAAATATAAGGACCCATAGTCAGCTAAGTTTTTATATTATTTATTAGATCTAACACAAAACTTTCATACAAGGGAAGAGGTTATAGACTTGATTGTTTTTAAAAGGTGTAGTATAATATAAAAAGGATGATACCTTCTAGATTCTCACTTAAATTTTTGTATTTATTACAGTGAATACATGGAATTTTTCAATTAACTCAGATAAGGGCAGAGGGTATAGCCTTTGACTCTTTATTTTTTCGAAAAGGTTTGGCATCATATAAAATAGCTGTTTGATCTCTGTTGGATTCTCACTTGTGTTTTGATTGGTGGTGCTTTTTATCATTCTCCTCTTTAAGTTTCTTCTGCAGCACATCTGACAACAGCAGGTAATGTCTAAGGTGAGTCTTCAGGTTTTAATGGCTCTTAGAAGTCTTGTTTATAGCCCTCCATAGGAGGTTAGCATCCCAGTTCTCTGAATCCAAAAGGCTACTGCCTAATCCCCTTCACTTGAGCAGCTCTTCAGGAATAAATGTTCTTTGAGGGCTGGTAGTCAATGATGTGTAAGAGCTGCTTAGTCCAACCAAAGACAGGCACAGTCCAGCTTCTGAGCCCTCCTCAGGTGGGAGTCAACAATCTGAGTCCCACTGAGTGCCCATGTAATACAATAAAAAGGGTTGATATGTAGTAGGACAGGCTCACAGGGTCAAGAAAATTGACTCAAACCAGGTTCTGAGGCAGGAACATAATATACTTCTGTATGAGCCCACCTGGAGCCTGCCTGAGGGCCTAGCAACAGTTGCTGTTCAAAGTTCATAATCTTTCAGAATCTGCCTAGCAACAGGTACAGCTCAGACTTCCTGACAGTTGGGGCTCTGCCTAGCAACAGATGATGTCAGATCTCCTGATTATGCTCAGCTAATGAGGTACAGCCATGCAATATCACCAGATCATGATACCACCTGGATGCTAGAACGAAGGTATATAAGGCTCTCCTCATTGTTGAATAAATGAGTTAGTTCATTTCAACTGACTCCCAGCATCTGAGTCATTAACTCCTTACCTTCTCCCTCCCTCCCCTGAGGAAACTGTTAAGACCCAGCAACAACTATGGAATGGTATTGGAATGTGTGATATGGGTTCCTCCCAAGGGAAATAAAGTAACATGCAGAGATGTTACTTAAGGTCAAGTAGACTTTGCTTTCTGTCACTAACTCATGTCACCCCTCCATTTGCTTTTATGATTAACATGACCTCGGAGATTTGAAGCTTTGAACCATACCAGTATTTCTTTACCCTAAATGTTCCCAAATCTTGTCTTAGCTGGTAATTGGTTTCTGCTCTGATTCTAATGGAGCCAGAAGCAGCAGGTGATGCCTGTGCATGGAAAGCCTGTCCTGAGTCAGAATGAAACTTTTGATGATGCTGTTTCAATAACTCTTCACAATGTCTTTTGTGGACAACACAGTATTCCTGAGCTCAGAGCCTGAAAAAAGGGAAAAGTGACAGTCAGGGCAGATGTTCTTAGCTGTATCTTGGCTCTGAGTGGATACCAGCACTTGTGATAACTGTACCAGACACAGACACTCACTTGGAAAAAGGGGACCTTTCAGTGGATTCTCTCTATTGAGGAGGTCTTAACAGTTAGAAACACTCTTTTAGTAAGCATTAACTGTTACCTTGGCACAGTCCAAAGTCTTAAAACACAGTCAGGAAACAGTCTTGAGTCACAGGCCATACAGTCAAAAGAATAGGTGAGTGACCTATCTGCTAGGTGAATTTCCCATTTTCTAGATTCTGTATTCCCAAATACCTGCTCAAGTTTTCTAAGATGGTCTGTTCTTGGGCCCTATCTCCAATCCTGACTGACTTCTTCTGATCAGACACAGGCCACACCAGTCAGAACACAGACCCCTGCTATAGTAAACACCCCACATACCACCAGATGGTCAGTTTTGAACTTGGACAGAGGCAATGAACTAGATCAGATACAATACTGGAAACTTAAAATCCAGGCCCCAAAGACTAAAAGACCAAAGAGCTAACAGAAAGAAAGGAAGAGAACATAAATCTTACAAAGAAAAAAATCATGAATCAAGTCCTAAACCTAGTTATCCCAAACCCAGAAATTGAACACCAGTGTAAAAAACAATCAACAACAAGTAGAAGAATATGACACCAGCAAGGCCCACTTATCACACAAGATGTAAATATTCCAATACTGTCAAAGTTCAGGAAAATGACCTCAAAACTAATGTTATGTAGATATTAACAGTCCTTTAACAGGACATAAAGAACTCCCTTAAATAAACAAAGGAAAAGACAGTCAAAAATTGGCATAATTAAACAAATCCCATGAAAAGTTAATAAATAAAAAATAAAACCACTGGTGAAGGAATCTATTCAATTTCTAAAATTTTGAAATAGAAACAAATAAAATATGAACTGAGGGAATTCTAAAAATGCTTTGTTTATTTTTAATTATTTTATTTGTTTTTGATTTAGTTTTTGTGTATGGCACCTGTCCACAAAATTGTCCATTTCTTTTAGATTTTCCAATTTAGTGGATTATAGGTTTTTAAATATAACCTACGGATTCTCTGGATATTCTCTTGTCTGTCATAATGTCTACCTTTTCATTTCTGATTTTGTTAATTTAGATATTCTTTCTATGCCTTTTGGTTAGTTTGCATAAGGGTTTGTTTATCTTGCTGATTTTCTCAAAAAAGAAGACAAATTTTGTTTCATTGTTTTTTTTTAATGTTGTTCTCTTTGTTTCAGTTTTATTGATTTCAGTCCTAAGTTTGATTATTTTCTGCCATCTACTCCTTTTGGAAGAGTTTGTTTCTTTTTGTTCTAGAGCTATATAGATTCTTATGAGGGGTAATGGTTGGCAGGCCTGCCTGGAGGAGTCATGTATGGTACCCTCTTGTAATCAGAGCCTGCAGAGTCTGTGTCTCAGGTATCTACTGAGGTCTTGGTGGAATGAATGCATTTGAGGAATGAAGTGGGGCTTGTAAGCTACTGAGTCCAATGAGAGATGATGGTAGACAGGCCTGTATGCTGACTTGCAGCTAGCTGGAGTTGTAATTAAATCTGTATTTTAATGACAGCAGGGAGCCTAAAAACTCATGGAACCTGGACAGTTCTCTACTGAATTATCACTAAGTCGGGAAGAAATGAACAAATTTAGAGACTTCCAAGAATTTAACAAAAATGAGTGCATTGAGAATCAATCTCCCCAAGGACCCAGCAATACCACTTCTGGGTGTATACCCTTAAGACACAGTCACACTCCAAAGGCATTAACTCAACTATGTTCATAGCAGTGTTATTTGTTATAGCAAGAACCTGGAAACAACCTAGATGTCCCTCAACTGAAGAATGGATTAACAAACTGTGGTACATCTACACAATGGAATACTATGCAGCAGTAGGAAAAAATGATATCCTAAAATTTGCAGGCAAATGGATGGATTTGGAGAATATCCTCCTGAGTGAGGTATCACAAACTCAGAAAGATAAGCAGGGAATGTACTCACTCATTAGTGGACTCCAAACAAACAGACAAACAAGGAAAAAGCAAAGCATGCCCAAGCTGCAAACCACAACCACTGAACAGCTTGGGATCAGAAACACACTGGACTGGCTCCTTGGATCCCACTCCCCCTAGAGGAACACCTGACTCACTCTTGAGGGAAGGGGAAGAAAACTGGATCTGCCAGGAGTGGAAACAGAACTAAGCAATATTGGGTCAGTGGGACCATGGGACTGTCTGCTGCCTCCCCAGGGAGGGGATGGGGATTTGTGGAGAAGAAAGAATGACCTGATATGGTGGGAGGGGGAAGGGACCTTGAATAAGGATATACAAGGTTAGAAAGTGTGACTTCTTTGTTAATAATAATAACAATAATAAAAAGAAAAAATAACAAAAATAAATAAACACAAAGAAAAATAGACAAAGACAAATTTGAATATATTTAAAGTAAACTATAAGGCAATGTAAGCAATAGTTGTTTATTTCCAAGATATTCATGATACAAATAAAAATATGAAAAAAATCTAAAAAAAAAATGAAAAAGATACAAGTTACAAGTCCTCACTGTGGTGTGCTTCCAACAGGTGCCAAGGCTCTGTGAATCTCACAACAGAGAGCTGTGCTTGAAAAAATACCCTTGCTGCTTTAGACCCTATAGGGTGTTTGAAGATTTATAATTTTAGCATTGTAATTCTCTCTCCCTATTTATTGACTTTGACTACACAAGTTTGTGAGAAAAAAAAAGACAAAAATAAAAAAGCCAAAAAAAAAGAAAAAGAAAAATGAGTGCACAGCATACCCAAAGTTATGGAACACAAAGAATGTGGTGCTAAGAAGAAAGTCTATAGCTCTAAGTGTCTTCATAAAGAAATTAAAGAGACCTAATAATAGCAACTTAACAATGCACCTCATAGCTCTGGAACACTTACACCAAAGGAGTAGACCTCAGAAGGAAAAATCTAACTGAGGGCTAAAATTAATAAATTAGAAACAAATAAAAAGAACCAATGAAACCAAGAGTTGATTTTTTGAGAAAATCAACAAAAGAGACAAACTGTGAATGTTATAGCTTTGGAGGGAGAAATGGTATTCTTCCTGTTCTAAGTCAGATAATACCTGTAAGTGTCACAGTTCTGAAGGGAAAATTATCCTGGTCATCAAAAGCAAGACAGCACCTGTGGTTTGGAAGTGAAATGTATCTTAGCTGCTGGAAGGTAGGCAATACGTACAGGTCTCTTACAGTGAGGAATGGCTTCCGTGCTGGAATATAAGAGTTCTGCTCCTCTCTGACAAGAGATATTACAACGCTACTCTCCACTGCTAAGAGTGTTCACTCACAGATATATTGCAGTTTTGTTCTTCTTTGATGAGAGCCAATACAACTCTACTGTGCTTCAGCAAAACTTGGTACTTCTCTGTGCCACTTTACTCAGGTGAAAAAGGTCATTACCTCATTGAAGAGTTTTATTTGGAGAGAGAAATTTAGGTAGTGGCTGCCTCCACCAGGGTGGAATATGATAGCTTCAAACTGACAGGTACAAGGCTTATAAGGGTTTTCTAGGAGCATAGTCTTTCCAGACTGAAGATTTTCAGGGTGAGAATAGTCAGATTTTAATCCCTGGTCTTGAAGAATCTTAGAGATTAGATGAGTTTTGTGCCAAAGACATGATTGGTTTCATACCCAGAGACTGGTTGATTTTTCTGCTTATGGACCCATTGGTTTTCATGGTACATTGGTCAGGGTCATGTTGCATTCCTTTGGATGTATTTTTCATGCCAATGTGTATTTCTTTGAGTCTGATTTCTAGGTCAAGGTGTGTTTCTTTGGCTGACACTTTTATCCTACACAAACCCTTATCAAAATGAACTAAAAGGCATGAGGAAAATATTCAAGTTAACAAAATCAGAATAAAAAGGATGATAAAACAGCAGACAGTAGGAAACACAAATAATCATCAGGTCATATTTCAGAAAAACTGTACTCAAAATTGGAAAATTTAAAAAATGGATAGTTTTTTTGATAAATACTACTTGCCAAAGTTAAACAAAAATTAAGTAAACATTTTCATATAACCATAACATTAAAAAAGTAGAACTCATTAACTTCTCCCAATAAAAAGAAGCCAAGATCAGATGGGTTTAGCACAGCAACAAAAACTTTGAACTACAATCTGTCCTTTCTCAAGATCAGTTGGGGTAAAAGTGTTGCAGAAACTGGATGAACCTAATGTTTTGATGATATTGTTTTACTCATTCTTCACAATGTCTGCAGTGGATATCACATTGTTCCTGGACTCAGGATCTGGGATGTGGGAAATGTATAAACCAGAGCAGATGTTTTTCCATGTGCATTCTAGGTCTCACAGTCCACCTGTGTATTAGTGGATACCAGGGCATGTAATGAACAAATAGAAAGAGGGACACTCACTTGGAAGATGGCTTACTTCCTTGAAATCTCTCCATGGAGGAAGACTTAGCAGTTTCAAACAGTATTCTATCTAGCATTACCTGTCACTGTGACACAGTCTTATGTCACCTGGGGGCGGGAAAAGTCTCAATACAGTAACTATCTTTATCAGGTCTGGCTGTGGACGTGTCTGTGAGCAGACTGTTTTAATGCAGGAGACCCCAGGCTACTGTGTGCAACGCCATGCCTAGCAGGTGGTCTTTGGTTGTATAAGAAAGCTAGCTGATCATTAGTCAAAGAATGAGCCAGGGAATGAGGCAGCAAATATGAGCTTTCCTTGATTTCCTTCAGTAATATAGTATGACATATCCCAGAAGGAAATAGATCCTTTACTCTCTCCTAAGATGCTTTTGCTCAGGATATTTTCTTCTCAAAGAGAAAGAAACATAGAACATTGTATAATGGAGAGTAGATGATATCAATTGGAAGCAATGTTCCCTGTACTCCAGAATAGACCTTCTCAGCCCCTGCTGGAAAAAAGAAAAAAAGGATTTAGACACCAGTGATGGGCTTGATTGTGCACGAGCAGACCCTACCTTCATGAACTAATGACCTCTCTGTTCTTAAGACTGGTTTCCCTGTGTAATAGCTTTGTCTGGACTGGAACTGACTTTGTAGACAAGGCTGGCCTTGAACTCACAGAGATCTGCCTGCCTCTGCCTCCCAAGTGTTGTGCTTACAAACATGGACCACCATGCTCTGCTGTGTCATTTTCTTTTTTTTCTCAAAAGAAATGTTTTGGGACTTTGTTCTAACATTTTGTATCCACAAGGCTTCACAGAGGAAGCCCATCTAGAATCCTGTGTAGACTACATGGTATTTGGAGTTCGAGAGAACACAATGAACAAAATTGTAGTTGTACGAATTTGGATAGTATGAAAAGAAGACTTGGAGTCAAATTCAGAGGAAGGCTGAAATATTAGAGAAAGTATAATAGGTAATTTTTATCTAGTTGTCTTGTACCTTTTTAGTTTTGCTTTTGGCCATTTTTGTCTGTCACTTTTTTCTCTGTTGGGTTTTAAAAAAGATATATATATAATTTTTTCCTTCCCCTTCCAGCCCCTCCCAGTCACTCTCTCTTCTTCCCATCCCCTTATCTCCTCCCCAGCAAGGGCAGGAGGTCCCAAGGCCCCAAGGTGGTTTGGTTCAACATCCACTCCAGGCAAGTCCAATTTCTTCATCCTAATATGAAGACTGGGTCAGGGGTTCCTCTGGAGGGAATGGGCTCCAAGGTGCTGGTCCAAGGTGCTTCAGATCCCAAGTTGTTCAGTGGTTGTGGTTTGCAGTGAGGTTGAGTGAGCTTTCCTCTTTGTTTAGAGTCCACTAATGAGTGAGTATATCCCCTGCTTATCTTTCTGTGTTTGAGATACTTAGCTCAGGAGGATATTCTCCAAATCCATATATTTGCCTGCAAATTTTAGGATATCATTTTTTCTTACTGCTGAGTAGTACTCCATTGTGTAGATGTACCACAGTTTGTCAATCCATTCTTCAGTTGAGGGACATCTAGATTGTTTCCAGGTTCTTGCTATTACACATAATGCTGCTATGAACAGTTGAGCTAATGATTTTGAAGTGCAAATGCGCATGTTTAGGATATATGCCCAATAGTAATATTGCTGGGTCCTTGAGGAGACTAATTCTCAGTTTTCTGAGAAACCATCATACTACATTCCAGAGTGGATAAACAAGCTTACACTCCCACCAACAATGGAAGAGCGTTCCCCTTGCTCCACAACCTCTCCAGCATAGGCTGTCATTTGTGTCTTTATTCTTAGCCTTTCTGACAGGTGTAAGGTGATATCTCAAAGTTGTTTTGATTTACATTTCTCTAATGGCTAAAGATGTTGAGCACTTTTTCAAAAATGTTGAGCACTTTTTCAAGTGCCTTTCAGCCATTTGTAATACTTCTGCTAAGAATTCCCTTTTATATTTTATTTAGGTGTATAGTTACAACACAGAATGACCTATGCTGCATCCCATATGTGTTGAGGGTTTTAGAAGATATGACAATTGACTTTTTAACTAGGGCCACCTGTAGCGCTAGACATGAGATTGTAGTTCTCCCAGTGATATCCAAGAGGAGATATAAGTACACAAATACTTTGTCAGAAAATTGTTTTCCTGAGCCAGGCATGCCCTTGTCTAACAGACTGGTTTCCATTCCTGTTCCTACTAACTAGGATTTCTAGCCATATACTCTGCTCATACTTACTGCCTGCTTCCTTTTTCTGAGTACTACATCTTCCTACATATGAAAACTTAAGGTCCTCTTCTGGTATCACTCACAGAGGAAGACAAGAAGGGCAAACATTTAACTAGACAATGCTCAGAGTTGTTCCAGGAGGGTTTAAGAGGACATAGACTCACAAAATTCACAGCTCAGTCAACACATAATGGTGGACCATTGCCTTGAAAGTTTTCATTGTAAGATAGAGCTACCAGTCCTATCAAGGACACACAAGTCACCTATTTCACAACATTGAGGACATAAAATTCCCCACACAACTGTTCCTGGACCTCTCTACTAGTTCTGAACTTTGACTGATGACATTAGTGACTGGTGACAGAGGCATTGAGGAAATGAAGATTATGTTGTTCATGTCTACTGAGAAGGGTGGACACACCACTACCCCCACACTTAAGCTGAGGGATGATCAAATCTACTAAGCATTGATTATTTTTCTCTGTTTTCCTCCAGACTTTCTTTTAACCTGCTGGCACCTTTTCACCACTACTCATCTCACCATTGAATCTGTCCCACCCCAAATGTTTGAAGGGGAAAATGTCCTTCTCCTGGATTACAATTTACCAGAGAATGCTATGGTCTTATCCTGGTCCAAATGTGTGAAACATTTGAATATGAAATTGCAATATATGCACTAAACAAAGATTTCAGTGTGCCAGGGCCTGTACATGGGGGTAGAGAGACATTGTAACACAATGGATCTCTGCTGCTGGGAAAGGTCACCAAGAAGAACACAGGATTCTGTACCCTACAAACCTACAATATATATGCAGATACTGTGACAACAACAACCATGTACCTTAATGTCCACAGTAAGTGGTTCTTTGTGAATTTGGGGTTCTGGATGGGATCCATTGTTTAGGACACACAGTAGAGTGGCCTGTGATTTCCTTCCCTCTGCATTGCATCCCCCTGTTGGTGTTTAAATATTCAGTGCAGGAAATATGTGGTGTAGAATAATGGCAATAGATAAGAAATTTTCATTTAACTTGACCTTGAGACAGGTGGATGCATCATCCGTAACTCATTAGTCTCTGTCCATGTCTTGGGAATTTTCACAAGGAATTTGTTATTTACACAAACCTAGAGGGAATCAAGTTGAGCCTTGTAAAGGAAAATTTGGGATCCCCAGAGAGATATGAGCCCCAAGATGCTCTAGCTCTAGACCTGTCCCAGCATCAACTCTGTGTGTCACTGAGAATCAATTTTAAAATGTTACATTTTGACTTCTTGAGGGTGGGTAATAATACATTTTAATAGTTCGAGTCCTGTACCATGTAGTTCCAGCTAGTGTACTATAAGGGGAGAGATGTTTGGTATAGGACACCTGTACATCCTCTCCAAAGACTGAAGAGGGGGATCCTAGATGGAAAGGAGCTCTGGCCATAATTATGTATTCTGATGAGATTATGAGACTTCACAGGAATGTCAGAGTCATAAAAGAGAGGGAGAGGGGGCACAGGTCCCCATAATGCTTGTTTGGGGGTTCAGCTCAGCAAATTCTCTCCAGCAAAGAAATGGCTACAGCTAAACTGATCTGACAGCTCCCTAGACATGAACTGTAATTTCTTTAGTAATCACCATGGGTGACATCAGGACACACAATAAACTGGTGGAAAAAATTTTCCTGAATCAGGACCTTATCTAGTAGCCTAGTTCTACCCATATTTTTCAGACCTAGAAATTATGAACACAGCATTCTCAGATATACTTGTTTCTTAATGCGTCTGCTATACTACCAGGTCATCATGTTCCATTTCTCTACTTGTTCCCTATGTGAAATAGATAATATAATTGGGAATAAATGAGGCAGAAGTTCAAGTTATCTTACAAAGACCATGGAGCATATGGGCAGACCCATCCCTCAGCTCAGCAAACAGAGGAAGTAGGATCATGGTCTTGAAATCTTACACAGGACAAAGGAGCTCACAGCATTTGTTCAGGAATCAGATTACCTCCTCCCACACACCCAAGATGTGATATTCTTGACACTTCCTGGGCTTTTGATCTGGATCAGAACCTTGATTGAGGGCTCTATTGAGAATAGATTTTTTTCCCTTCCCCAGAATTTACTCAGTTTTACCCTTTGGAGCCTCAGGAATACCTCTGTCACCTTTATGCTAGAAACAAATTTCGTGTTTGCCAAGCATTGAAAACATAGGGCAGACTGGGTTTCTGTGTCACACAGCTGTGCAGATTTTCCTTCTCTGTGCATAGAGAACAAGGCTAGACAGAGCAGAGTACAGCCCCAGGGTCAGCTGTTAGTCTCTCGTGTCACAAGGATGGTCATTACCCTTGACTCTCATTGTGTGTTCAAGGGCAGAAACATAAGAGGAGAAGTGGAGAGGACACTGGGCAGCATTGAGAGCAGAGAGGGGCAGAGCAGTGTTTTGAACACAGGCCCACCCACAGCCCATGGGACCCTGGGAGGTGTTTCTTCCTGAGAAGACTCAGCTCAGATGGGGGAAGAACAGCAGTTTGCAGTCTGTGCTTGAGCAGATGTTCCACAGAGCGAAGACAGATCAGGCTACAGAGACCAGAGAGGCACTCTCTGTAGCCCTCTGCAAAGGATGTGTCATCTTTCCTGGCCTTCTGCTCACAGGCGAGGAGACCATGAATTGACTGTGTATGAGAGGAGACGACTGACCTACTGTCTAGAATCTCCTAAGAGGGACATGAACGTGAAAAGAGGTTCAGTACTTGTACAGAAAAGACAGGGCTGTCCAAATGCTCAGAAATGCTATCATTAAACAGTAAGAAAGAACATTAAAAGGCAAGGGTGGGAGAGACATTGTTATTATACAAAATGAAGAAGCATGGACACAGTACACTGAAGACTCAGATGATGTCACAAATAAAAATTTCAAGCTAGTGTGAATCAGTAACATGGGCCAATGGATATAGGTATTTCTTCTTTTTCTGACAGTCTGAGGTCAATGAACCAGTCCGCACTGAGACTTGTCCTGATACAAACTCACACACAAATATAATATTTGAACAAGTGTAAAAAATCAAAAGAAATGGAATGATTCAATAATGTATCTCATACCTTATGAATTATCAAGTTAATCCATAGCCATACATAATTGTGGGACATCCTTTATATATTCATTCTATATTTATACCCAAGTTTTCTTACAGCACTTTAAAAAAAAATGTAACAAATCAAGGGGTTTCTGATGCCCAGACTTAGTAAACTTGAAAAAAATTCAAACCAGAAGGTTAAGTCAGGCACCAACTAAAAGCCTGAGAGGGGCAGAACAGCAGTGATAACGAAGTCAGAATGAAGATGCAGGGTCTGCAGGCATCACTTCAATACCAATCCACTGTGAATGTGAGTAGGGATCTAATAGCAGTAAGACAGGGCCATGCTGACAACCGAAGACAACACAGAGTGGAAATGTGTGGAGACACTGAGAACATGGAGATCACGTGTTTATATCCACCAAGTAGGACACGGAGACACACGCCTAGGCTGAGCAGTGGACACAGGTTTCCTGGACACAGGGCCTTATCTTAGTCAAATGCAAAGTTCTAATTTAGCTAGAAGGGTTCTAGCTAAAGTTCTCTCTTCCCTTCTAACCTACATTTGAACTTGTGGATGCTGGTCATTACCTCTGACCAGCCCACCATTGTAACAGTGCCACCCAGTGTTGCTGAAGAGGGAAGTGTTCTAGTTGTTAGCAATCCACAGGAGAATATTTTATTATTTTTCTGGTTCAAATGGATGATTTTGTTCAGGAAACTTGAGGTTGCTCAATATACAATAGAAAAGAAATCAACTATTTGGGGGCCTGCATACAGTGGCAGAGATACACTGTACAGTGATGGATCCCTGTTGCTTCATGTGTCACTCAAAAAGACCACAGATTGTACACTCTATGAATTCTGAGAACAGATATGAAAAGTGAAGAGGCACATGTGAAACTCCAGGTGGACAGTAAGTGATTCTCTGTGATTGTTCAGTGCTGGGTGGGGTTTAGACACACAGACTCTATGCTTATCTTGTGCCTCCATGCCCTCTGAACTGTGTACCTATAAGGAGGTTTGAGTGTTTAGTTCAGGACATAATGGTAAATGCAAATGGGCGTAGATCAGCTTCCATCTTCTGACACCATGAGCATCAAGGAAGACTTGACAGAATGTAACTCAGCTTAAGATGTCAGAGTCAGCCTAGTATCTTGGGGCTCTAAACCAGGGAGCCCTGAATATTGTCATCACTCCAAGACTGGACTAAATTGACCCAGGAGATTATATTTCTTGTGTTCTACTCTCACATTCTCTCAGATCTGGTAAGAGACACTGGATTTAGAACACTGGTATATCTTTAGCTCAAAATAGAGATTGTCATTAATTAAATCCATGTACCGGCACAGGTTCCATGGAGGAGTGTTGCCTATTGCCTTGCTCTTCATGCTTGTCCACCAGATCTCTAATATCACCCAGGATTCCTAGCCCAAGGCTCCAGTTGCTTTCATTGGTCCGAAGCCTTTTGCATTCACTCCCAATTGAATCTGGTGTTAGCATTCTCAACCGTGGTTTTGTCTTGTAAACTGAGTACAACTTGTGTCAATTTACATAAAACCATCCAGCCCAGTATCTAAGCCTTTTAAAGACTGCAGACTGCCTGGAAGATCATACTGCTACCGATCCCAAAACAGACCCAGACATAGGGCAGCTGGACAAAGCAGCAAGTGAATTTATTATGTAAAATCAGGTTTTGAGTGTTATCTAAATGAAAATGAAAAGAAAAAAATTAAAGTTAAATTTCCAGGCCTATTGAGATGAGGGGATGCTTCATCTCAAATCCCAGTGTCCATGAGTGTGTGCAGTGTCCTTCGAGAGCAATAAGAGAGGAGCCATGTAGACACCCAAGGGGACAGTTACATGCAGAGGAACTGTTGGAAAGCAGGAAGTAATCTTTGTGTTCTTCATTAAGTGGGACACAAACACACACTCACCCTCAAGTCTGCAACTATAGGCTGAGCCATGTATCAGTGTTCAGGACAGAGTTCACCATCTTTTCACCAAGCAAAATGATTCCTATATAATGACTTTTTCTCTTCCCTTTCCAGCCTCTCTTTCTGTGTCCTGTAACCCTTTCAGTTCTTCTCAACTCAAGATCCAACCAGTTTGTCGGTATGTTGCTGAAGGAGAAGGCATATTTCTTGATGTTCATAATCTTCCAGATGATTGGCAAGCATTTACCTGGTACAAATCTAAGTATAGGACCCGATTACATAAAATTATAGAATACACCAGAGACATGAATTCCATTTCCTGGGGGCCTGAATTTAGAAGAAATTGGATGGTGTACAATAATAGATCCCTGATGCTCCATGATGTCACTGAGAAGGATGCAGGAATATACACACTATCAGTTTTAAAGAAAGATTCCACAGTTGAAAAAGCATCCATGGAATTTGATGTAAAGAGTAAGTGACTCTCTCCTGATGCTAGTGGTGGCTTATCCTAGTTCATATACAAAACTGCAGGAAATGGGCTGTGCCTGCTCTTTCTCCACTGAATCGTGTCTTCCCACTGGGGTTTGGATCCCTACTGCAGTACACACATGGGGTAGACAAACTGTAATAGATAGGAAATCCTCACCTGTCTTTTCCTACAGAGAAAAGGACCTGTATTTGGTCAATTCAGACTCAGGATGTCAACTGCAGCCTGAACACCTGGAGGTCTCATCCTGTACATGCCCTCTGAAAGACACTTGGGGAATCAATGAGGCAGTCTCAGATGATTAAATCATGGGGTACTCACAGAGACCGCCAGAAATCTCAGAATTCAAAACCTTGCTCCTGCCTGGACAGAACATGACACTGGGGAAATTTTTGTCACTGTTTGGATTTCCTGTCAGAGCTGACAGGGAACAAGGCTCTGACTGTCCAAGTCATGGGACTGACTATCCCATAGAGTGTAGAGTCAGCTGTGTTTTGCCACAGCAGCTGCAGTTAGGTGGGCACCTGTGCATCTCCTTCTCCTTAGACTCAGTGGTCACATGTCTGGGCCATTAGCTTGTTGTTCTGATTGGTTTATGAGATTTTACAGGAAGGTCAAGGAACCAAGCAAAGAAACAGAGAAGACAGTTATTCTAGATTTCTTCTTCACCTCAGGGGTCCATCTTAGGAAATTCTCTTTCTTAGTAAACAGTAACAGATGCTGCTGATGTGATCAGCTATTCCATCCCAAGATCAAACCATTGCTTGTAAATAACCTTAATTAACCTTAACTGAAGGGTATGTCAGTGATAATGCAGTGCATGCCCTATTGCAAGGAAGCTGAGACATAGAAAACAGTGCCTAAATGAGGGTAATATAACCCATGGTGTCAGATTCAAAGAATAAGATATGTCTATAGTCACAACTTTGATAGAATTCACCCTGGAAGCTTATAAAGTATGATCTATAGAGGGCCTGGTTAAACTCTCTGGACTACTGTCAATTGGTACCCACTGTTCCTTCACAGAGCCTGTGACACAGCCCTTTGTGAGAATCACTAATACCACAGTTTCAAGGCATACATCTGTGATCTTTACCTGCATTTCACCTGACACTGATATCTCCATCTGCTGGATCCTAAATAACCAGAGTCTGCCTCACTTAGAGAGAAGGACACTATCTCCAACAAGGTGTGGACTCAGAATAAGTCCTGTCACAAGTGAGGATGCTGGGGCGTATCAGTGTGAGGCTTCTGATGGATTCAGTTTGAAGACCAGTCTCCCAGTCTCCTGGCCATGATAAGTGACTCATATCTCCTCTCATTCTATAGTAGAATGCTAGCATTTCTTTATCAATGGGGTACAAAATGGAGAAAAGTTATATGGTAAAAATCATCAGTGACTAGTCAGGTATAGCCGATATGGTCACTCTCACCTATAATCTTGGAATACACATGTGTACAAGGGAAGGACACGGGGTTCTTTGCTTGTTAGTATGTATTTCTCTTCTTTTTTATTCTCCTCTCATATATTACACCTGGACCTCCTTTTCCTCTTCCTAAACTCCATAATCCCCTTTAGCCAAGATCCACTCTTCCTCTGTTTTCCTTAAAAACACAGGCTTCCCAGAGATATCTAGAGAATGTGGCATAGTAAATTAGATTAGATTAGCCATAATCCCACATATCAGCTCTAAGAGAAGCAAACCTGTAGGAAGAAAAGGGTTCAAAACTCAGGTAAATAATGACCACCACTTCCACTGTTCGAAGTTTCACCATAAGTTATCTAAAGAGACTCTACCTCAAACTTACACAGAGTCTGTAATTATCATTTCTGTGATTGTTTATGAGCACTGCTTAATTGTTTGGGTGATCCATGTTTTCATACTAGATCCCTTTTATTTCTACAATCAATCCTTCCCCTATTATGTGGCACTGTAAAGTGTTTAGCTGTATATCTCTGCATCTTTTCCCATATTTGCTGAATGATGCCTCTTTGATGACTATTAGACTCAATTATGATGTACTAGTATAACATAGTATCATTAATAATTATTTCATTGAAATGCTCTTCCAGTCATGTTTGTTTCTATCCTGAATTTCTGGGCTCCTGGCCATTAAGGCAGTGTCAAGTGTGGACTCTCTCTTGCCATGGGCTTTGATTTGGACCTGTCATTTGTTGACCAAACTACAAGTTCTGTTTCAACATTACTCCAGCAAGAAGGACAAACTTCAGGTAGAATATTTTATGGCTGATTTGTTGAGCCAGTTCTACTGCTAGAAGTCTTCTGTGCTTATAGAAGTTGACTAGTTCAGGGTACCTATCCATCAGTACCAGGAGTACTAGTCCTCACTTTTGTAGATTCCAGGAAGTTTCCACTGTAGTAGTAAAATATAAATTCTAGTTGGTATTTAATAAAAATTCAGAGCCAGATATCAGGGGAAAGCTGGAATATTAGAGAGAGGAAACAGACCACAGTCAAATCTCACCCAGCCAACTTCTCAGGCTAAAAGCTATCTTCAAGAGTCCTCAGCCTGGCCTGTCTTTTCTACAGAACACCTCAGTGTCTACCTTAAATATCTTCTTTACCCAGTGTTCCACTTCTGGGTTCAATTCTGCATCATAATCCTAGTGTTAGGATTAAATGTTCAAGATACTACTGTTTGATTGTTAAGCCTTGAACTAACAGAAACACAGAAATAGTTCTATCTCCTGAGTTATGGGATTAAAGGTGTAGGTTACAACTTGGTCATTCCCATGCTGTGATTAAACTTGTGAGTTACTACTCTCTGACCCTCCAAGTTTGATTGTGAATGATTCTGTTCTCTGATATACCAGGATGATTTTATTAAGTATAAAATATATTACCACATAGTAGGTTTCTACACAGCTGCCAAATGCCCTTCCATTCCAGTCATTACTCCATGTACTCTCTCCTACCATTCCATTTTCCCCACCTATTTCCTTTTCTTTTTATCCCCATTTGCTCCATCCATTCACAAAATCTTTTCTATGTCTTCTTCTCAGGGAGATGCATGGGGCTCACTTGACTCTTCCTTGTTACTAAGCTTTTCTATGCATGTGACAAAACAAGACATTTAGTTGTTTGTGTACAATATCAGTTTATAGTAGTAGAGCTCAGATGGGTGTGTTTGTTCACCAGATCCAGAAACTTCTGTAAAATGTTTAGGATTTTCCAAAACTAGGTTTATGTTATCTGCAATTTTATTTTATAGCCAATAATTGGTCACATTTTATTTATTTGTGTTGGGGTGGGATTTCAGTCCCAAGGACTGTTTCCTAGAGGCCAGTCTCTCTACCTATGCTGAATGATGTCACTTGCCTCTAGTCGAATGGGTGTCGAGGATCTGTGGGTCTCAGGTTGACACTGAGATCACCAGGTCATTGTGACATGAGACTTCTGGCTGGATTAGTCCCAGGGAGCCTAGCCCCATGGTCTGGATCTGTCTGCTGCCACTTATCTGGATCAACAATCCCAAAGCCCCAAAGAAACACATAGATGCTTATATTAATTTCATCCTGCTTAGGTAATGTCTCAGGTATATTGCTAGGTAGCTCTTTCACCTTAATTCAACATATTTCCATTAATCTGTCCTGCCATGTGCCTGTGGCTCACCTGTGTTTCCTTATATGTTGATTCTTGGGTGGTTGGATGGTGTCTCTGTCTTACTCTTCCCTCCTCCTTCTCCTACCTATGCTCTGATTCCTCACCTACTTCTATGGTGCCTGCCATGGTCAAAACAGTCCCTTTATTTCACAGCATACAGAAAAACACTCCCACATCAGGTTGTGGGATGGGTTGGAATTTGGATCTGGATTTGTATTTTGGAGTGTCTATCAAATTGGATTTTACTGAAGCTTTTGACCTGCAAGAGTTGTCTCTCCTAGCTTGGATTTAGGGAAAAGCAAGTGGGAGTCATATTTATTTTATTTATGTACATGCTTATGTATTTATGTTTCTGTCTCTGTATGTTGTGGTCTTCTAGTTATCTGTTAGTTTCATGTAAGTCACTCTACAATTGCCCTATTACTATTAAGTAGTTATTAAAATTTTAGGAACCTGATAAATGGACAGCATTTTCTCAAGTTTTACTTGTGATGTTAATAATGTATGCTGGGATCCATAGAAATATGAAGTAAGAACTCAGTTGGTACTGACAAGGCTGACCCATTAGAGCCAAGTGCTATGGAATTATGTTCTAGTACATTGTCACTCATACTGATTTAATAAAATGCTGATTGGCTAGAGGCAGACAGGAAGTGTGAGCAGGGCTACCAGACTAAGAAAACTCTGGGTAGAGGAAGAGTCTGACAGAAATGCCAGCAGATGCAGAGGAAAGAAGGCCAGGACACTGCTCTGAGAAAAGGCACTCTCCCTTCCTGTCAGAAAAATGGTTTTGAGAAGAACTTATAGAAACTTTGTTCATAGAAACTTGGTTGATTAATTAATTTTTAACATTATGTCCAGTTGCATTTAAGATGGTAATTAGGGCACATGATTTTCTTTCCATTACATTGCCTTGTTGCTCTAATCTTTGGTTGACCCCTACCAGAAGAACCTTGGATAACTACCCCCACCTTTGGGTTGACAGTTACTGCCTGTATGTAGATCTTATCACCTCTCTTTAAGACCCTGAGGAATTCAAGCCTTGCATTGTTTTGTCAAAGAATTGCTGTCTACACCTGTGCTGGAACATTCTGTGGCTATCAAATGGCCCTAGGCTATCTCCTATGTGGGACATTCCATGGTTAATTAGTTGCTACAAGATAGCCCCAGGTTGTCTTCTGTTTTGTACTTTGTACTTGGAGTTCTGAGAATTCAAAACTCAGGCCCATTTCAAGCTGGGGTTATGGACATCCTGAAAATGGAGGCTCTTCCCTGGTTCTTCAGCCCCCCAAGGATTTTGTTAATGGACTCTTTTAACACAAAGTCAACCTACTTAGATTATGTCAATGCCATTAATCAATTTAAGAAGTAAAATTTTTCTTTTTACTAAAAATAGATTATCTTCTCACACAATATACACTGCTTATAGTTTCCTTTCTCTCAACACAGTTACTCCCCATATCCCCTACCATAGTTATCTTCTCTTTCCTTCCTCTCATTAGAATATAATAGGCCTCTAAGAGATAACAACAAAACATGACAAAATAAAAGAAAATGAGAAATTCAAAATTAATCCAAATGCAATGAAAAAAGAATGCTTGGTAGTATGTATAATAATGGCCCCAGATTACATTTATATCTTAAGTTCATTAATTGCAATAGCTTGTTTAGATACATCAATGAAACTATTACCAGTGGATGTGAAAGGACAAGTGACTGATCACTGAGGAGAAGCAAAAAGACAAAGTTTATTACACACGAAGACAAAGTTTACACACACGTGTGGGCTCAAGGCAACTCGGAAGGCCAAGAGCCCCAACTGCTTTTTGGGATTGATTTTTATACAGCTCTTTAGGTAGAGAAGGGAGACATCTGAAGCCTGAGATAGGAAAGTTGCACACAGTCTCCTTCTGTTTCCTGATAATCAAGATGTGGAACTCTCAGCTTCCTCTTCAGCTCCATACCTGCCTGCATGTCACCATGATTTTGTCCAGGATGTTAATGGACTAGACCTTTGAAACTATAAACTAGCCCCAACTAAATATTTTTTTAATAAGAGCTGCCATGGCCTTAGTGTCTCTTCATTATATGAATATATATGTATGTATGTATGTATAAAATAAAACTCTAACAAAAATCCACAGTGTAGGATGTTCAGTCATATCTGATTTATCTCTAAAATAACCCCCTTGTTTGAGGCTCATGGACCATCTCAGAAGAAGATTGGGCATATTGTAAGTGGTAAAAGACGAGGTTGTCTACTGTGACTTTGTGTCTTCTGTATATTACAGGGAAGCTACACCCAAGAAAAGTCAACCATATGGCTGCATAAAGAAGTGTGAAAAATGATAACACCAATTGACATGACAGAAAACATGAATAAATCTCAAGAGACTCAACTCCTATTAAACAGCTATAAATTATTAATGAGTTCTGAGAGATGGAGAGCTTCTCCAGGGATAAGCCCTGATAAATAATCTAATTCCACATGGGCCACTGTTAGTAGACCTATCAAATTGTATTTATACATACATACATACATACATACATATATATTCATATAATTAAAGAAAAAGCCATTAAATGGAGAGGGAGTAGAAATCCTAAGGCAGGTAGAGTGGAAGAAGGTAGGTAGGGTAGACATGAGGTAACGTAAACATAATATGCATGTAGAAAATTCTAAGAAAGTACCTTTAGGAGATTTTGGCTAAGATAAAAGATGACAGCCTATACTGGAGAGGTTGTGGAGCAAGGGGAACACTCCTACATTGTTGGTGGGAGTGTAAGCTTGTTCAGCCACTCTGGAATGTAGTATGGCGGTTTCTCAGAAAACTGGGAATCAATCTCTCCAAGAATCCACCAATACCACTTCTGGGTGTATACACTAAAGATGCACATTCACACACCAAAGTCATTAGCTCAACTATGTTCATAGCAGCATTATTCGTAATAGCAAGAACCTGGAAGCAACCTAGATGCCCCTCAATTGAAGAATGGATTAACAAACTGTGGTACATCTACAAAATGGAGTACTACTCAGCAGTAAGGAAAAATGATATCCTAAAATTTGCAGGCAAATGGATGGATTTGGAGAATATCCTCCTGAGCGAGGTCTCACAAACCCAGAAAGATAAGCAGGGGATATACTCACTCATTAGTAGACTATAAACAAAAAAGCAAAAAGCAAAGCATTCCCAAGCTGCAAACCACATCCACTGAACAGCTTGAGATCTGATACACCTTGGACTGGCACCGTGGATCCCACACCCTCTAGAGGAACACCTGACTCAGTCTTAATGTTGGAGGGAGGAAAATGGATCTGCCAGGAGTGGGTGCTGGACTAAGCCATATTGGAACATTGGGACATTGGGACCTTGGGACCTCCTGCCCTTACTGGGGAGGAGATGTGGAGAAGAGAGTGTGACTGGAGGGGGTGAGAGGGAGAAGAGACCTTGAACAAGAATATACATGGATAGAAAATGTGACTTTATTCATAATAATAAAAAAAGATGCAAAAAAGTAAGCAAGCAAGCAAAAGCAAAAACAAACAATAAACAGAAAAACACAAGCCATAAAATTGCACATATTGCCAGGCATGGTGTCACAGGCCTTTAATCCCATTACTCAGGAGGCAGAGGCAGGCGCATCTCTATTAGTCTGAGGCTAGCCTTATTAACATAACAAATTCCACAGCAGCCAGGACTATATAGAGAGACAGTATCTAAAAATAATTGCGCACTTATATATTTATGGGTTAAGATTTAAATAGCAAAATGCTTACATCAAGATGAATATAGCCACATTTTCCCTTCTTGACAGCAATATTTGTAGGACTTATAAATTTATTGATTGATTGACTGCTTAATTTTTTCCCAGAGACAAGGTTTCTTTGCATAGCTCTGGATTTTCTGAAACTTGCTTTGGTAAACCAGTGTGACCTAGCTAGCATCTATTTGTCTTTGTCTCTCATGTGCTAGGATAAAAGGAATGATCCACCATGCCCAGCTCATTGTGAATTTCTTTAGTATAGTTGTTGTCAGCTATAAGTAAAATTTTGAACCCTAGAAGGCATTGGTAACATCTACAGATATTTTTGGGGTTCACACTATAAAAAATAAATCCTACTAGGGCTGGTGAGATGGTTACAAACTTCCCACTCAGTATGTGAGCCTGAAGGCATAAGTTCAATCCCATGTAAAGGTGGAAAGAGAGATCTGACTCCACAGAGTTGTCCTCTGACCTCCATGCAAGGCCTAATGTACTTCATATGTATGTATGTATGTATGTATGTATGTATGTATGTATTATGTATGTATGTATGTATGTATATAGGTATGTTATACATATATACATAAACACACAATAATAAAAAAGTGAAATTAAGAGAGATCTAGAGAGTGAGAAAAAAAGAAATAGCTACCAAGTGAGTGATCACAGAGGAAATTTGAGGAGTCTCTTCTATTAACATTCTCCATTGCTTGGAAACACCATTGAACAGTCTTCTCCTAATTTCCAGAACAAAGGAATGGTCTGATCTTCTGATGAAGAGTTTAATACCATGTGATGTAGTTCAGTGTAGTGTAACTGAAAAGGAACACGGAGGAGCCAGGTATTGTAAACTTCGAGTAGTCAGCTCACAGCACAGAAAGATTCTATACTCTTTCCCAGAGTGTGCTGTAAGATATGTCACCTGCTTAAGGCTGTGGAAACCTGGCCTAAAGCTGCAGACCTGTGTCTTAACACAAAGGTGAGGTGACCATGAATTGATGGTAATAAGATGAGGGAACTCAGAGAACAGTGTAATTTACTAAAGTGGAGCTTGAGTGTGGACTCAGAGTGTGTGTTTGCAGAGCATGGAGAGAGGACAGTGGGGGACAATTAGGCAGCAAGAAGTTCTTAGGAAGCAGGACATTTTAAGAGGAGGTGGAAATGCCAGGTTGTTCCCTACTCAATGTTAGACTCCATTGGACATTCCATTTTGAGAAGCACAGTTTCCAAGTATGACAGGGTTATTCTCTAAATTCCAACCAGACTGAGCCAGAGAGACAGCTCAGTTGTAAAGATTCTTGCTGTTAGGGCTGAAATGATGAGTCAGTCACCATGTCCCACATTATTGAGGAACAGACCAACTCCCTCACAGCCTCTAACATTCATAACCATACAGTAGGATTTCCCACCCACAGAGGAAAAAATGAAAAAGGAGGGCTGTGGAGATGGTTTAATGGATAATCAAACTTGTTGTTCTTCCAGAAAACCTAAGCACAGGTCTCAGAAGCAATATTAGGTGGCTTAACAACCAACCTCTTGTAACTCCAGGTCCAGGTAATTCCACAAAGTCCTCTGGATTCAGAAGGATCTTGAACACTGTTTGTACAAAAACTTATGCATATATAAATTAAATAAATTTTATAAAAATTAAATGAGAAAAAGATAGTCCAGGGATTCTAAATGTAGCAATAGAGAAGGCATCCTACACTCACAATATGCTCTTAATTGTGAGCACACCTGGAAACAATCAGATTGAACCATTCAGAAAGTTGAGAATACAATTCTATACAGTTTAACAGCACTAATAGAAGGGAGGCTATATCACATTGATTCTCTCAGCCAAATTTTGTAGAACTACCCAGACACTCACACTGAAGTTAATACACCTGCTAAGTACATAGGGTCAATAGTCAATGAAATGCAAAAGGACCAAGATTCATGTCTTTATATATAACCCTAGCATTATTTATTTATTTATAAAAATTCCGGAATTTGTTGTTGTACATGAGTGTTTTGCCTGTATGTGTGTCTGTGTCCACCTGCATGCAATGCATGCAGAGTCTAGTAGAAGCATTGGGATCCCTTAAACTGGAGTTAAATGTTATGATGAGCCACCTAGTAGTTGCTGGAAATTGAACCCATGTCCCCTGAAGGAAAAGTCCAAGCTCTTAACCAAGAAGCCTTTCTTCCAGCTCCTAGCCTTGCTTTTTAACCTGCTGGTATGCTCCCCATACTTCTTACATCATTATAGAATCACTGTTGCACACTGTAGTTGATGGTAAGAAGAATCTATGAGTTTGCTATTTTCCTTTTTCTTTTTTTTTTGGTTTTTCAAGACAAGGTTTCTCTGTTTAGTCCTGGCTGTCCTGGACTTCACACTATAGGCCAGATTAGCCTCAACTTCAGAAATCCACCTGCTTCTGCTGCCTGTGTGCTGGTATTAAAGACACATGGCATGCTGTGTCTGGTATTCTATTTGTTATTAGTCTTTCATGGAATGACAGTAAAACCAAAAAAGTAAAAACTTTAAAATTTTTATCAATATGAAAAAATTTTACTATGAAAGTGGGTGACTGTGCTTGACATTTATGAACATGTAAAGCTGTAATAGCTATTAGGCAAAGCCTACTGAGTCCTGAACCCAGTGGCAGAGAGACAATGTACAAAAAAATGGATTTTTTGTTCTTTCCACCAACATTCTGATGTACACATAATATTCTTTAAACTTTCATTTCATTCTATTTTAAACTTAGTCTACATTAAGGAAATTTGAAACATTTTCTCTTATAGAATTTCAGTGTGAGCTTTTGAAATAGTCTTAAATTTAGCACTATATCTAGTGTAACTAGTGACTTCCAACTGAAGTTGAGGCATGCTTACTAAGAATCTTCTTAAGGTAAAAGCCTAACTGTAATAAGGATATTCTGATAAACTGAAATCAAGTTTGGTTTTAAGGTAAGGGGCAGTTCCTCACCTTTCTCTGAATACATCTCACACCCTAGTGGGAATTACAGCCTTTTATTTGAAGAGTTTCGGAGGTCAGTTTTACATGGAATCAAGAATTTTAAACAAGTTGCTTTTTTTGTTTTATGTTGGCTTTCAATAATCACTCTGTATAATCAGAACATAACTGAAACATGTCCAGATCTATTCTGTCATCACTCTAGAATAAAGTACTGTGCCAACTTCGATGGTTATAAATATTACGGTTGGAAAACCATTTCTTTGATTGGATCACAGCTCAGTTTCTGTAGAAAACTGTAAAACTATCTGAAGACCATGCAAGAGGCAAAATAAAACTTGAAGTGAACTTGAAAAAAAAAAGACTTTATTGCTTATATACCCAGTGTAGACCACTTTTTTTGGTCAATCTTTTTTTTATTCACCATTCTGAGAACAGAATGTGTAGTGGAATAACTTAGCCAAAATATCAGAACAAGCCTAGATTGTGTGGGTCTCACCATAAATGTAGCACTTGGAATGAACCTTGGGACTCAGGGAAAAGTCTAGACAAGGAAACTATGGAACCTATTAGTCAGAAGACCTATCACAAAAACATCCCAGTTCAAATTATTGTTCCAGATTTCTGACTCCAGGTGAGTTGCAGAGTGTGCAGGTTCATAATCTGACCTGTTATTGCTAACAGAAGAAAATGATTAATCAGTTGTCATGATTAATTCATGTCATTAATATGAATCATGTACTTCATAAAACCAGCCAGCATTGTCATGAGAGCCACAGGTAGACTAGGTCACCTAGACATATCCTTCTGAATCTCAGCATGGAGAACATGGTTATATTGTTGCCAAGTCCTTAGCCAACAATTCTGATGAGCTTATGAGACTTCACAGTCCTGAGTGAGGTAACACAGACTCAGAAGACAAACATGGTATATACTCACTCATAAGTGGATATTTGAATAAAGCAAAGAATAACCAGGCTACAATCCATATCCCCTGAGCAGCAAGGTAACAAAGAACAACTTCAGAAAGACATCATGGATTTCCATGGGAAGGGGAAATAGATGAGCTCTCTTGAGTAGGAGGAATTCAATGGGACATGGGAAGAGAATGGGATGGTTGAGCTGGGAATGGGACAGAGAGAGAAAAAAGAAATAGATCTCTTGATAGAGTTAGCCATTGTAGGGTTAGAGAGAAACCTGGTATTTAAAAAATACTGAAGAACCCACAAAGATGATCCCAGCTGAGACTCCAAGTAATAGTGGAGAGGGTTCCTAAACTGGGCTTTTCCTACAATCAAATTGATGACCACCTAATTGTCAATATAAAACCTACAACCAGCAGTAGATTAAAGCAAACGCAGATATCCACAGCTAAGTACTGGGTCAAGTTCCCAGTCCTTCAAATCATAAATACCATTAACAGTAAAAATAAATAAGTAAATATATGTGTAATGATAATAATAATAATAGTAATGCAGGAAGGACATGAACTGAAAAAAAGTGGAAGACCTGGGAAGAAGTAGAAGATAAGCCTGAGGAATAAAAATGTTGAAAATACAATATGCATGTAGAAAGATTTTTTAAAGCTTTATACACACACACATACATACGTATATGTATATGTGTATATATATGTATATATATACACACACATTGTTTGGTGATTTTTAAATCATGCACCACATCAACCTCAGTTGTCATACCTCTCAGATTCAAAACCAATCTTATGATCTCCCAATTTACAAAAACGCCCATTCATGTTGTTCATTTATTTACTGGAGCGTAATTAAGCATAATTAAACTCCCTTAAAGAAAACAAGTCTTTCCTCACCCACACCCCTGCCAGAGGCCATCAATGCAGAAGTGAGGCACTGTGTCATTTAGCTATGTTCTAGCCTTGAGCTCTTGGATACAATGGCATCTTTTTGTTTAAACTCCATTAATGAGTGAGTACATCCCCTGCTTCTCTTTCTGAGTTTGCAATACCTCACTTGAAAATGAATGAAAATAAAATATAGCCAGGGAGAGTGTGAGATCAAGAAGTAGGTGCTGTGAGACTGATCATGGAGGGAGGCCAGGAAGTTTCTCTTTTTCTGGGTAACATCATTGAGCGGTCTTCTCCAGATTACTGGCACTAAGGAAGGTTCTGATCTTCTTTAACTGTATAGGATGAGATAGAAGTTTCACACCATGTGTTTACTTCAGTGTAGTGTATGTAACAAGGATCGTGGAGGAGCCAGACATTGTAAACTGTAACTGGGCCACAGCAAGACAACTCTTACACTCTCACCTAGAGTGAGCTGCAGGAGATGTTGACAAGCTAAGGTTGTGGAAACCTGGGCTAAAGCTGCAAACCTATGTCCTAACACAAAGTTGCATTGACAGTGAAGAGGAACTCACAGTATAGCTGGAGTCTTCTAATATAGGAGCTAGAGGGGAAATAATGTGCTCTTGTAACCTCCAAAGAGAGGGCAGAGAGATACAGAGGTTCAGCAGCAGTAAACATTTGATGAACTGGAAACAGTAAGGGGGGAGATTGTATTTTACTCAAAGTTTATTTTCATTGTCAATTGTGTTCTGAAGACTGATGTTCCAAAATGTGACAGGGTCACGCTCTAAATGAAGAAGAGCTCAGTGTGTAAAGGCACTTGCTTCCAAGGCTTGCTGATTTCATGTTTCAGGATCCAAGATGCTGGAAGGTGAGAACCAACTCATTCATATTTTCTAACCTCTTTCTATATATACAGTAGCATTTTCTCACCCATGTATTGATATGTGCATGAGAAAGTACATATATTCTCTATCTCATGCACATACCTAAAATGCATAAGTAACTGTAAATTATAAGTCAATCTATTGCATCAAGCACTTTTCTTTTGTTATCTACCAACATGATATTCTTTTAAATCAGTGCCCTTGTATAATTGTATGTTCATTCAACCATCCACCCATTAATTTATTTATTCAGTCATGTTCAGTTGTCTGAGCCTGTACCAGGCCCTGGAACATCAACTCAAAACAGAAATATTCTTTCTCCAAAAGCCCTAGTTGTAATTGACCAGAAAGAAGGCAGACAGGATTCTAATGTGAATTCAGTGTTGGACTGGAACTGCAAAGAGAAAAAGGAAGAGAATAAAAACAGAGGGCTAGATATATGGCCCAGCATTTAAAAGTACATGCTGCTCTTCCAGAGAATCTGATTTCAGTTCCCAGCACTAATGTAAGGAGGCTTCACAAGGTTACTTAACTGCAGCTTCAAAGGACTTCACCCAGTCCCTAGGTATCCACGAGTCAAGTGAGCATCTTCTTCCGTGATTCTAAATGGAAAATATAGCTGTTTCAGTGCTCAGATACTTAGTCAATGATTCTGAGAGCTTATGAAATTTTACAAGAAATTTAGGAAGCTAAAGTTGAGAAACAGTGGCCATAGTCTCTCCTGATGATTCCATGTCCTTGGAGATTAAGTTTAGCAAATTCACTCCTATAGACAAAAAGTAACAGTTATTGTTCCTATTAACAGATGTCCTGTACCAGTGTCAGAACCATATTCATATTTGCAGCCACCTTATCACCATGGCAATGACTATCAACAATGTATGCTATTAATGGAAAAGAGACACAGAAAACATAGTGTGTTCATGTGTCTCACAGGCCATGGGTGACAGACAAGCTCCCTGTGTACAACCACGTATCAAGTGTCTTCACCCTGGAGGCATTCTTAGGTGTATGTGGACAAAGTGTGCTTTTACTGGAAAAGAGACAGAGAAAACACAATATGTTCTTTTGTCTCACAAGCCATGAGTGACAGACATGCTCCCTGTGTACAACCACGTAACAAGTGTCCTTACCCTGGAGGCATTCTTAGGTGTATGTGGACAAGGAGCAGCTGATTTTTCCAGACATCAATCTTGACCATCAGTAGCTTGAAGAGATGTCTGTTCTACAAAATAAAAATAAATGGAGAGTTAGACTTGAATTTAGTACTAAACTACATACTTAATGGAAATGTTCTGCTGTATTCCAAGACCCCAGGGCCCTCTTAAAAGTCAGAAAACTGTGTGTTTTCTAAAATTCTGCTATTATTGCTTCAGAGAGTCAAAGGACAGGAATTTTCTTTGAACACTGTAATGGTCCTGCATTCCAAACAGGACTATCTCTACTAAAGAAGTCATTATTTTTCAAGTAATCATCTGTCTGTTCTCATACCTTATTCCACTCTTTAGAAGAAATCCTTTTGGCAATTGGCTTCAGATCCTAGGTGATAGTAACAATGATCTTCAATGGAGAGAGTTAGTGTCTTACATTTCTATCCTGGACTTGCCAAACAGACCTGTCCTTTTCATCCATAGTTCCAAGAAGTTATTAGTCACTACCTTCTACTGTTGGGAGCTGCCGCACCTTAAAGATGGCACTGGCTCCTGTTCCCCGCCTTCTTGATGGCGAATGCTTCTAGTAATAATTAACTCCATCCATGGGATGTGCTGAATTGACTAGCTTGCTTCCGTGTGCGTGGCCCTATGGTGAAGGCCCACACGGCATTAGCTGAGTGAAGGACTTGAGCTTAAAACTGGCTGCACAGGTTGGGAGGGAAGAACTACTGCAAGGGGCTACTGCTGCAAGAATTATCTGTAACAATAAAAGACCTGGTCAATTACCACAGAAGAATCCTGGTGCTGTGTCTTTTCCTGCTGGACGGGACGGGGCGCGGCGCAGCTGGTGGCCCGGACGGGGAGAGAGAAAAAACTCTCCCACGCAGGATTCAGAACTGTGGTAAGCAGGGGGGCTAGCCGGATAAGTCTCACTGGGAATAGAGTGAGACCTGCGTAAAGCAGGAGCTCTGCCTGTAGATAAAGGCAGAGGATCGGGGAAATCACGGACGTGTGATTGAAACCTGATCGGGAATCTTGGGGCTGTCAGAACTAGGATTGGGAAAAATAATTAAGGAACACAGGAAACTAAAGGACCCAGAAAATGGGGGTTAATCAATCACATCCGATCACGATAGCCTTAAAGGAATTACTAAAGATTAATGGAGTAAAAATGAAAGCACAGAATTTACAGGCATTCTTAGATACCGTAGATCATTGTGTACCTTGGTTCCTGGTGAGTGGCTCTCTTACAGAAAGCTCCTGGGAGAAACTGGGCAGAGACCTTACTCGTGCCCAGAAAGAGGGCAACCTCCCTCCTGGAATTATGCCAATTTGGTCGATGATTAGGGAATGCTTGGACAATCATGTAGGAGCAGCCGAATTAGAGCGGGGAGCTGAGGAATTAGCAAAGTTGAAGGAGGAACGGTCAGACAGAGAATCTCAGAGTCAGGAGCAAGGAGCATGCGGAGGAGGCAATCTCTATCCGACATTGCCGTCTCTGGAGGAATTATGTCTTATGTCATCTGATGATGAATGACGCAGAAGTAGTTCAGAGTCGGAGTCAGAGAGGGAAAAGGAAATGAGGCCTGCTCAGCGAGTTAAGCTGAAAAGGCACAAAGAAAAAGCAAGAGAAACACCTAGTGGAGAAATAATACCATCAGCACCTTTCGCCCCACCTCCATATCCCTGTGGAGCATGTGTGCCAGATTACAGTGCAGTTTGGCGTGAAGTGCAGAGAGAGCTGCGGCCAAGCTTAACGCTGGCTTTCATAGTGTATGAGGACAATCAACAGAATAGGTATCATCAGATGTTAGACTTTAAAACAGTTAAATCTTTGGCTGAATCAGTGAGAACTTATGGGGTGACTGCATCATTCACGTTAGCATAAGTTGAAGCATTAACAGCATCAGCCATGGCCCCTCGAGATTGGACCAGCTTAGCTAAAGCATGTCTGAATCCAGGACAGTACCTCGACTGGAAATCATTTATGACAGAATTTGCAGGGCAGGAAGCAGCAGCAAACAGACAGGCTGGTAATGCAGCCTGGGATCAGGACATGCTGCTGGGAACAGGAAGGTTTTCTGATGTTCGCAATCAGACAGGCTACCCACTTCAGGTATATGAGCAGGTTAACAAGATTGCTCTCAGAGCATGGAAATCACTCCCTAATAGAGGGGAAGTGAGTGGAAATCTCACTAAAATTACTCAGGGAGCCACAGAGCCTTTCTCAGACTTTGTAGCCAGGATGATGGAAGCAGCAGGGAGGATGTTTGGAGATGCAGAAACTGCACTACCCCTAGTTAAACAGCTTATCTATGAACAGTGCACTAAAGAATGTCGCGCTGCCATAACTCCTTACAGGCATCAGGACATTGAAGTATGGATGAAATGCTGCCGAGAGCTAGGGGGGCCCTTGTCTAATGCAGGGCTTGCTGCAGCAGTGATGCAGCTCTCTAGAGCTAAGAGAGGAGGAGACAAAGCCTTAGGGGCATGCTTCTCCTGTGGTAAGTTTGGTCACATGAAACGGGACTGCCCCCGGAGAACAGGACAGGGCACCTCTGCTATTAATTCTAACCAAAGACCCATGCCCGGGCTCTGTCCTAGATGCAAGAAAGGGCGCCACTGGGCTAGTGAATGCAGGTCAGTGAAGGATGTCAGTGGTCAATCATTACCTCAATCACATCCTAGTCAGCCAAAAAGCGGGAGATGGGGCCCCCGTTCCCAGGGCCCTCAAATATATGGGGCAATCGAGCAGAACAGCTGCTGGACACCTGCCAACAAGAGGCCATTGTTTGATCCACCACACGGCCAAGGCAAGCCACTACAGGTGCAGCAGGGCTGGACCTCTGTGCCACCACAAGACTTGTATTAACCCCTCAGATGGGAGTGCAGCTTATTGAGTCAGATTTTAAAGGACCCCTACCACCTGGTACTGTAGGACTTCTATTAGGCAGATCTTCCTCTACTTTGAAAGGCTTGAAAGTGCATCCAGGCATAGTGGACTCAGACTATACAGGAGTTGTTAAAATTATGGTAGAATCCCCAAAAGGAATTTTTCCAATATCACCAGGAGACAGAATAGCACAGCTGTTAGTATTGCCCAGTCTACATGGCAAGTTTCAGGCTAACAATAAAAAAAGAGGAGATCAGGGATTTGGCTCTACAGGAATTGATATTGCCTGCTTGAGCCTGGACCTCGATGACAGACCCATAATGACCTTGACAGTGGATGGAAAAAGGATTACTGGGCTGCTAGACACAGGTGCTGACAAAAGTATTATTGCAAAAAAAGATTGGCCATCAGGGTGGCCAGTTCAAATCTCCAGTCAGACTTTGCAAGGGTTAGGGTACGCACAAGCTCCTGCTGTAAGTGCCAGAGAGCTACAATGGGTTACTGAAGAAGGCCAGAGAGGAAAGATACAACCTTACACCTTAGAGCTTCCTATTACCCTGTGGGGAAGAGATATTTTAAAAGATCTAAAATTCAAACTTACAAATGAATACTCGCCTGAGGCTCAGACAATAATGAGAAACATGGGATATGTCCCCGGAAGAGGGATAGGCAAATGCCTTCAAGGCATTACAGATCCCATAGAAGCCCACCCTAAGCATGACCGTAATGGGCTGGGTTTTTCCTAGGGGCCACTGGGGATAGTATTCCCATAACTTGGAAGACTGAGGAGCCAGTATGGGTTCCTCAGTGGCCATTAACTCAAGAAAAAATTGCAAGCAGCCTCAGAACTAGTTGCAGAGCAGTTGGCACAAGGACATATTAAACAATCCACCTCACCTTGGAACACACCCATCTTTGTTATAAAAAAGAAATCAGGTAAATTTCTGCATGAGATTACTGCATGATTTAAGAGCCATCAATGTCCAAATGCAACTCATGGGACCGGTCCAACGTAGACTGCCACTCCTTACCACCTTGCCTTCACATTGGTCTATTATTGTTTTAGATATTAAAGACTGTTTTTTCTCCATACCACTTTGCCCTCAGGATACAGAAAGATTTGCTTTCATAGTACCATCCTGCAATCATGAGCAGCCTGATCAGTGATTTGAATGGGTCATGCTGCCTCAAGGGATGGCTAACAGCCCGACAATGTGTCAAATGTTTGTTGGGAAAGCATTAGAAAAGGTTAGGAAAGAATTCCCTTCAGTAAGATGCATCCACTATATGGATGACGTGCTAATTACAGCCAGGACTGAACAGCTAGTGCAGGAAGCTTATGTTAGGATTCAGAAAGCCTTGCAAGCTCATGGTCTATGCATTGCTCCAGAGAAAGTGCAACAGCATCAAATAGTGAATTATTTAGGAGCAAAAATCACTCCAACAGTCGGTGAGCCACAAAAAATAGAAATTAGAAAGGATGGCTTAAAGACTCTTAATGATTTTCAAAGACTGCTAGGAGATATTAATTGGATACGAGGTTACTTGAAATTGCCAAATTATGAACTTAAACCATTATATGATCTGTTGAAGGGGGATCCAGCTCTCGATTCACCTCGACAATTGAATCCAGAGGCCCATAAGGCATTGCAACTAGTGGACCGTCGTCTCTCTG
>PVIH01016906.1:0-43869 GCA_004025045.1 Sigmodon hispidus
GTGTTGCTTCCTTCTGTTTCCTCTTCATTGCTCAGTTCAGGTCTTGTATTTGTAAGATCACCACTCTCTTCTGGAGTTACCATGTTGTCCTTTGTATTATTATGTAATTTTTTGCACTGACGTTTGCCCATGGCTTCAGTGGTTCACAATTAGATGGCTCCTGGTCAGTTGTGGCACTTGGATTTGTGTGCCTCCTGTCTCCCCTCTGGTCAGGGTCTGAGTCTGTCCTTCAGAGACCCCTGCAGATGTTGGCTTCCTCAGCTTGAGGTGGCCACGGGTAGCCGTGCAGCTTCCCGCAGCAGGTGCTGAGGGTCTGGTGACCTGCAGAGTTTATCCGCCCTGCTCCAGAGTGCGCTGGGACTCTGCAGACAGCACTTGTCCCGAGAGCGGAACCTGAAAGCTATGGGAGCTAGACTCTCCCTCCCAGGCTGGGATATAGGTGCTTGGGCCTGGTGACCCCTCCTCATCTCTGGGCGGTCTGAGTGTGTCCTTCAGAGACCCCTGCAGATGTTGGCTTCCTCAGTTCGAGGTGGCGGCGGGTAGCCGTACAGCTTCCCTCAGCAGGAGCTGCGGGTCTGGTGACCTGCAGAGTTTATCCACAACAACTGTCTTTTTTATTTCATTCATTTCTTCCTCTGAATTCTTTGAGGATATTCATTTGTTGATATTCCATTTCTCAAATTTACCCCAGTCAGTTTTCACCAGTGAGTCATCTTAGTAACTTGTCCAGTAGATAAATGTTTTACCCTTAGCAGGCCCTGATCTACTTTTAGACACAAATGTTTGTGTAGACTCTACATATTATTTGGGAAACTCATTTATTAGAGTACTCTTGGGAAGTTTTCAATTACTATGACTTTTAATTCTTAACTATAACATAAATGTCAGTCTTGATTTTTTTTCCTATGTAATACCCTAATAAACATTTGTACTTGCACTAGTGCCTCTAACCAACCTACTCATTATATGATACTAAATTCTTTAACTGATACAATTATAAAACTGAGAAAAAATAGCCAAAACATCTCTATAAAATAACTAGGAGTGATCAACACAGCCAGACTTTAAAGTGGTGATCTTTATGTTCATAGCAGCTTTCTTCCTCAGGACATCTTGTAAAATCACAAGGCCAGATTTTTTTTTTTGAAATTTTCAATATTTATTTAAGAGAGCTATTGACATACTGAAAAGTCACAGGAGAGTCATCTGGGTGGGCCAACTGTAGTGCCCTGAAGTGCAAAGGAATATCAAGGCAGACCTGGGACTATGCAGTAGATAGCCAATTCAAAATTAGGAATATCAGCTTATTATGGACACAGAGGGCAATTCATAAGAGCAATATCCTTGCCAGTTCAATCAACCAACTGATTCCACTCCTAACTAAGCAAAACAATCAGCATCTACTATCACTTTCTAGCTTTAGATTGAGTACAAAATGAAAAATTAATTTCTCTTGAAAGAAGAGAAATGGTCACATTAGGTAGTTTCCAACAAAACTGGTAACTGGTTGTCTCTTCCACCCCTAGATGACTTCTCAATGGTAATATATGTATATTTTATAAATAAAGGTGCTAGGAAACCTTTTGAATGGATCAGCATAAAAAACAAATTGATTTAAATGAAGCAATTGTATATTAGTTTGTTTCTGATAGCATTAAATATTTCTGATGGAGAACACACTGAAAATACAGTCATGGATTTAAAGATTGTCAACGTGATCTTCTTTTTCTGCAGTTGTTCAAAAGAGGCAGAGAAAATTCTTTCAAAGCCTTTATTTTAGGAGGCAGAGTCAAGATACATACTGTAGTTGATAATTTTAGGCCTCAGTAAAGTTAACTATTTCCCTTTAGTGTGGGCTCTGGTGTCACTGATTTTCTCTCCACGTTGTGTTTTGTGATTGTCTTTACCTCCTTGAATCTGTTGGCTTAATTCATCTTGGTAGAATTTTTTGTTTGCTTTCTTTCTTTCTTTCTTCCTTCCTTCCTTCCTTTCTTTCTTCCTTCTTTTTTTCTTACAATGCATTTAATCAACTAAATCAATGTGAGTTAAATCAATGTGATAAAATAAGTTGTTATTTCATCATCTTATTTGAAGAGAGTGAATTGCTATATGAAGGAAAATAACACCATCCATAGCTTTTATGATTTATTGTGTATGGTATATACAGCTTAATCCTAGCACTCAGGAGATGAAAACAAGCTGTTTTCTCTGAATTTCAGGTTGTTGGAGCTATCTAGTGAGACCTTGTCAAAAATAAATAGTAAAAGTGTGAGTTGAATCAAGACCCAATGACTAAAACCAATAGAAAAGCAAACAATAAAGTACATCAAGAGGTAATATAAATATTTGAGTTATAGAATACATCCATTAGGATAATTATTTTTAGTATTTTTAAGAAAAATCACAGTAGGGGACAGAGGACTCACCTGACACCTGTGAGGCTCTGGTCTCAATCACCTGAAATAGCACATACACAAAAAGAAGCAAGGCTGGGAAGAATGACAAACACAAAGATAATATTAGGAAGACATATACAATCAAACAGCAGGATGTCATAATTTCATAATAAAAGAAAATATACTTTTAAAATAAAGATGCACAGCTGGATCAGTGGAACAACACTACATAGAAGAGACCTACTTGCATGCAATATGCCTACCTGATTCAGGATGATAGTGAAATGTGATGAGAACAAAAGCATTTTTAAAAAAATCTATTGATAGCATATTTAGTAAAAGCAAGATAAAAGGCAACATTTTCCAATGCTGGATGTACTCATTATATCACTGAAAAATAAAATTTGACTGCCAAACCTCACCATACACATAAAAGCCAGTTTCAGATTAAGACAGGAAAAATACAGCAAACAAAATAAAACTTGTGATGAGGATAGGCAAATATTTTTAAGTAGGAAAAAAAAGCGTTAGTAACAGAAAAAAAGACCAAAGAAATGAATCTAATTGATAATTAGAACTTGTGTTTATTATGAGTACATAACAAATAACAGGATGAATGGCATCAGAAATCAGAAGAATGTATTTTCTTATATAGGCCCAAGAAATGATTTGTATCTAGAATAAAAAATAAATCCTAGAAACAATAAGAAAGTGCCAGGAAATGATTTATAAATGTGCACAAGAAGATATCAAAAAGCCCAGAAAGTACTTTACAGCATCACCTACAAAATGCAAAGTACACCAATTTATGTCCACTTTATTTAATAAAACTAGGGATTTAAAGTCCCAATGGTTTTTGAGTGAGGAATATGTGTTTCAGCATCAAAAGAAACTATAGCATGGGTCTAATTTGCCTAATACTGAACATGTTTGTAAGCTATGACTGACAAACAAATTCTAGTGTACTCAAAACATGTACAAGCATATGCTTGTACCATTAAATTAGCACAAAACAATGAAACAATGAGGGCCAATCAATAGGACTAAGACAGTCAGTCACCCAGTTATTCAAGGACAAAACAGCAATGAAAAACGGACAAATTACAGCTACATGACATAATGTAAATACTGAATAAAAAAGAAATCCAAAATCCTGTCCTAAAAATAAACGTAAGGTTTTATGTACAATTTAAGGCATCAAGGTTAAAGTAAATCAGAATATATGTTTGTTACCTTTTCAGGAGAGATCCCCAAGTACTATTTTAACCACTAAAGTGATTTCAAGACTATCCCCTTCCCTCTTCCAGTTCCACTTCTGGAACTCATGTTCCTGCTTTCTAATTTTAGTTTTATCCCACTATATTAATCTTGCTAGAGCAATTTAAGCATCTTATGTTTCCTTCTTAAAATGTTAGAAGTCTGGATCCTTCAGTTAAAAAAACAAAAATTAAACATTAGATTTTAGTATGGTATAAGAGGCCTTATTTACCTGCTTTATGTCCTTTGCTTCCATATTTCACACTCAGGCAGTTAGTTTCAAATTACACCTATTCTTTCTCTGTACACTTGTGTGTAAATGATCATCCTCTGACTGCAAGGCCCTTAGCACAATTGTCCTGCTGGATATCTTCCACACATTCTTTAAATGTTAGATATCACCTTCTGCATCTGCTGCATTCTTTAAGTTCTCAGACTAAGGAGAAGAGGTGGCTATTTTGACTTAGACATGCCTTTGATTTCATCCAGCTCATAAGTGTGCACCTGATCTTATCAAACAAAATGAGGAATTTAGAGTAATAATATAGTTCTTTATTCCAAGTATTACTAGATCTCAAGAAACAGCATAAAATAGGATCTCACTTAACTAATGAATAATTTATTTTTAATTTATACCTGTATCCTCTTTAGTTAATGAAAGTGGTCTTGGAATCTACAGAACCATGCAACATTTTGTGTAAATTTAAAGCATATTTGTGAACAAGGAAAATACTAAACAACTAAATTTTCTCAAGATTTTCTTCTTTTCTGCCCATAATTCTGATAGTTTGTAAGTCTTACATAAAATGGAAATTACATGACAAATATGAATCAGGTATCTAGAAAGTTAATTCATGGGCTCTGTAATAAGACTACATTAATCCCAAGGTGCATTTACCTTGGGAAATATAGAAAATAACTTAGCTTTTATTTAAAATTTATACAGTGCTGAAAATACCACATCAAAAATTTTGAAGAATAAAGCCATTAGTTTACTTTAAAATTTAGTTGCACAGTGTTTGATTTAAATGACACAAGAGATTTTTTTTACTTATTTTTAATTTAAGTTTTCTTTGTTTTTTGTTTTTTTTTTTTTTTACATACCAACTACTGTTGCCTCTCCCTACTCTCTTCTCAGTCAACCCTAGCTTCTTCTCACCATCTGCTCATCCATTCCTCAGAGAGGATAAGGACTCCCAGAGGGAGTCAACACAGTCTGGCATATCTAGTTGAGTAGGAGCAAGTCCCACCCTACTGTATCAAGACTGAGCAAGATGTTCCTCTGTAGGGATGGGTTCCAAGAAACCAGAAACTAGGAATAAATTCTGGTCCCAGTGCCAAAGATGCTACAAAGTCCCCACACGATTAGACCATCATCCACATTCAGAGAGCCTGATTCAGTCCCATATAAGTTTCCCAGCTGTCAGTTCAGAGACAAGGAGGTCCCAACAGCTTCAGTCAGCTGTCTCTGTGGATTTCCTCATTATGATCTTGACAAGTTTCCTCATATAATCTCTCCTCCCTCTCTTTGACTAGACTGGAAGCTCTACCCAGTGCTTAGCTGTGGATCTTTGCATTTGCTTCCACCAGTTGCTGCATGAAAGTTCTATAATGAGCTTATAATGGTCATTAATTTAATTATAGGGGAAGGCCAGTGTAGGCACCATATCTACTATTGCTTAAAGTCTTAGCTGGGGGTCATCTTTGTGTGTTCTCGGATATTTCCCAAGCACTGAGTTTCTTTTAATCCCACAAATGGCTCCCTCCATCAAGGTATCAATTTCTTTGTTTTCTATCTCTGTCCCTCCCGCAACTCATGTTCTCCTCTCACTTCTACTTATCCCTTCCCCATATTGTTCCAATTTACTCAGTAAATCTTATCTATTTCCCCTTCTTAATTGGATTCATGGATGTCTCTCTTTGGTTCCTCCTTGTTACCTAGCTGTTCAGAGGTTATGGACTGTATGTACCCTGGTTATCTTTTGCTTTACGTCTAAAATCCATTTAAGAGTGAGTACATACCATGTTTGCCTATCTGGGTCTGTGTCTCCTCACTCAGGATGATTTTTTTCTAGTTCCATTAATTTTTCTGAAAATTTCAGGATGTTATTTTGGATTTTTGATGATTTGTTTTGTTTTGTTTTTCTGCTGAGTACTACTCTATTATGTAAAAGTACCATATTTCTTAAATCTATTCTTTATTTGAAGAGTATCTAGGTTGTTTCCAGGTTTTGGCTATTACAAATAATGCTACTATGAAAACAGTGAGCAAATGTCCTTGAGGTAAAAATGTGAAAATTTTGGTTATATGCCCAAGAGTGTTGATGGATCATTGGGCAGATTGTTTTCCAGTTTTCTGAGAAACCAGTTTATATTCCCACCAGCAATGGAGGAGTTTTCTCCTTACTCCATATTCCCTACAGCATAGGCAGTCATCAGTGTTTTTTAACTTAGCCATTGTGATGGTATCTCAGAGTTGTTTTAATTTACAAGTCTCTTATGGCTAAAGATGTTGAGAAATTTTTTAAGTGCCTTTTGGCCAATTGAGATTGTTCTGTTGAGAATTCTCTACTACTTAGCTTTATACCCTAAATTTTAATCAGATTATTTGCATTTTTGAGCTTCATGAGTTCTTTATATATTTTAGAGATCAGCCCTCAGTCAGATGTACAGTTGGTGAATATCTTTTCCATTCTGTAGACTGTCATTTTGTCTTATTGACTGTGTCCTTTGCTTTACAGAAGCCTCTGAGTTTCAGAATGTCTCATTTATTAGTTATTGTTCTTAGTGTCTGCATTATTGGTGTTATATTTAGAAAGTGGTCTCTTGTGCCAGCACATTCAAGGCTATTTCTCACTTCTTTTTCTATCAGGTTCAGTATAACTGGGTTTATGTTGAGGTCTTTGATCCAGTCAAACTTGAGTTTTGTGCAGGGTGATATATATGGATTTATTTGCATTTTCCTATGAGCTACCATCCAATGATACCAGTACCATTTGTTGAGCATGCTTTCTTTTTCTATTGTATAATTTTGGCTTCTTTGCCAAAAATCAGATGTTCATAGTTGTGAAGATTAATGTTAGGGTCTTCAGTGTTAGGTAGTTCAATTCCATTTACCCACGTGTCTTTTTTATCCCAGTTTCAAGCTGTTTTCATTACTGTAGCTCTATAGTAGATATTGGACGGGGATGATGATGTCTGCAGAAGTTCTTTTATCAAATAGTACTGCTTTAGTGATCTTTGTTTTTGTTTGTTTTTTCATAAGAAGTTGAGTATTGTTTTATTTAAGGTCTGTGAAGAATTGTGTTAGGATTTTGATGGAGACTGCACTGAATCTGTAGACTGCTTTTGGTAAGATTGCTATTTTTACTATATTGATCTTATCTATCCAAGAGCATGGGAGATCTTTCCATTTTCTGAGGTCTTCTTCAATTTCTTTCTTCAATTACTTAAAGTTCTTGTTATATAGGTCTTTCACTCCTTTGGTTATAGTTAGCCCAAGATATTTGATGTTATTTGCAGTTATTATAAAGGGTGATATTTCTCTGATTTTTTCAGCCCCTATAGCTTTTGTATATAGGATAGCTATTCATTTTTTAGTTAATCTTGTATTCTGTGACATAGCTAATGTTGTTTCCCAGCTGTAGGAGTTTCATGTTAGAATTTTGGGAGTCATTTATATATACTATCATATTATCTGCAAATAATGGAACTTTGACTTCTTCCTTTCCAATTTGTACTCCTTGGTCTCCTTTTGTTGTCTTATTGCTCTAGCTAGAATTTTGAGTACAACTATATTGAATAGATATGGGGAGAGTGGATAGCTTGTCTTGTTTCTAATTTTAGTGGGATCACATTTAGTTTGATGTTGGCTGTTGGCTTGCTGTACATTGCCACTATCATATTTAGGTACGTTCCTTTCATTCCTCATCTATCTAAGACCTTTATCGTAAAAGGAAATTAAATATGATATTGTCAAAGGCTTTTTAGCATCTAATGAGATTTATGGTTCTTTTCTTTTAGGTTGTTTATATGGTAGATGACACTAACAGATTTTCATATGTTGTACTATCTCAGCATCTCTAAGATAAAGCCTATTTGATAATGGTAGATGATTTTTTTTATTTGTACTTAGATTCAGTTTGTCAGTATTATATTGAATATTTTTGCATCAATGTTCATTATGCAGATTGATCTGTAATTATTTTTCTTCATTGCATCTTTGTGTGGTTTGTGTATCAGGTGACTGTAGCCTTGTAAAAAGAGCTTTGATGTTTGGCAATGTTTTTTCTTGTTTTTCTTGTGTGGAGCAATTGGAAGAGTGTTGATATTAGTTCTTTTGTGAAACTCTGATGGAATTCTGTGCTGAAACCATCTGGCCCTGGGCTTTATTTGGTTTGGAGATTTTAATAACTGCTTCTATTACTTAGAGATTATAAGTCTATTTATGTTGTTTATCTGGTCTTGATTAAATTTTGGTAATTGGTACCTATCCTGAAAATTTTTCCTTACTTTTAAGTCTTCCAATTTTTTTATCAGGCAATAATTTTTTTAATTTATTTTGTATTCATCAAGAAAAACAGTAAAATGAATTTAAAATACTGATAAGTTAACAATAACTATAAAGAAGATAAAAATCATAAGCATGACTTATCAAGGGTGATAATGCAAATAAGATCGCTACACATATATTTACTTTGTGTTCAGCTTTCCCTCTGAATTTTTTTTCCATCCCTGTATATCCTTATTCAAGGTCCCTTCCCCCTCACGCCACATCAGGTCATTTTTTCTTCTCCACAATGCTCCATCCCCTCCCTGGGCAGGCAGCAGACAGTCCTATGGTTCCACTGACCCAATAATGCTTGGATCAGTCTCCACTCCTGACAGATCCAGTTTTGCCGCCCCTTCCTCAAGAGTGAGTCAGGTGTTCCTATAGTTGGAGTGGGATTCGAAGGGTCAGTCCAGGGTGTTTCTGATCCCAAGCTGTTCAGTGGTTGTGGTTTGCAGCTTGGGCATGCTTGGCTTTTTTTCTTGTTCATTTGTTTAGAGACCACTAATGAGTGAATACATCCCCTGCTTATCTTTCTGAGTTTGTGATACCTCGCTTAGGAGGATATTCTCCAAATCCATCCATTTGCCTGCAAATTTTAGGATATCATTTTTTCTTACTGCTGAGTAGTATTCCATTGTGTAGATGTACCACAGTTTGTTAATCCGTTCCTCAGCTGAGGGACATCTAGGTTGTTTCCATGTTCTTGCTATTTCAAATAATGCTGCTATGAACATAGTTGAGCTAATGCCTTTGGAGTGTGAATGTGCCTCTTTAGGGTATACACCCAGAAGTAGTATTGCTGGGTCCTTGGGGAGATTGATTCTCAATTTTCTGAGAAACTGCCATATTGCATTCCAAAGTGGCTGAACAATGGAGGAGTGTTCCCCTTGCTCCACATCCTCTCCAACATGGGCTGTCATCTGTGCCTTTTATCTTAGCCAATCTAACAGGTGTTAGGTGGTATCTCAAAGTTGTTTTGATTTGCATTTCTCTGATGGCTAAAGATGAAGAACACTTTTTCAGGTGCCTTTCAGCCATTCGTAGTTCCTCTGCTGAGAATTCCCTTTTTAGATCTGAACCTGATTTTTTGATTGGGTTATCCAAGGTTTTGGGCTCTAGATTCTTGAGCTCTTTATATATCTTAGAGATCAGTCCTCTATCACTTGTAGGGTTGGTGAAAATCTTTTCCCATTCTGTAGGCTGTCGTTTGGCTTTGCAGAAGCTTCCTAGCTTCAGGAGATCCCACTTATTGATTGTTGGTCTTAGTGTCTGTGCCACTGGTGTTATATTTAGGAAGTGGTCTCAGGCAATAATTTTAATGTAATATACTGAAAATAAACAATAATGAAGACAAGTGACAAGTAAGAGTTCATTAAAATTTGAATGTTTGACACTTCCAAAACCAGATAAGAAATAAAAAATAAGAAAAATACTTAAGAAAAACTCATCCAGCAAATATGAAACTTATATGCAGAATGTATAAACAGCTCTTACAAAAGAACAATTTATCCAACTTAAAGTATACAGATGATAACCATGGATATTTAAGCAAGAGACATGAAAAAATGAGGCCTACAAACACATGAACAGTGGTTTCCGTCTTTAGAGAAAGGTAAAATAAAATCATATGACCTCACATTTGAAGGATAGCTATGATGGAAATGATACCCAATCACAGATGTATTTAAGTTCATAGAGCAAATGAAAAAAATCAAGCATTGTTTATTGAAATGCAGAATGATACAGCCACTTTGAAAACTAATATAACATTTTAAAAAATGTTAACACAGATATAGAACTAAGCAACCCCATTGCTAGGCATCTAACCAAAGAAAACACAAAGACCTACTAAATACCTTATACATGTAAATGTGAACATTTAAACAGGCAATTCTTACCATTGCCAACTATGCTTCAATAAAGCTTTTTACGGAAAAAGGGGAGATGCATAAAAGATAAAACAAATCAGAATATGATGGACTTAATTTGGATAGATTAGATCTCACAGATAAACAAATCTAGTAAAGTTGGAAACATAACAATAGACATTGGTTATAATAAATCAAAATGAAAAGGAAGCAGTTGTAGGTACAGATAACATCACTGGGCTACAATGTAACTTAAAACACCTTAATATACATGTAACTTCAGCTCAAAGGGGACACACAAAGAACAGTTAAAAAGATGGGTGAAAAGTTTTCCAATTTTGTGAAACTGGTTTTTGAAGTATGAACTAATGATTCTCTGAATTTACTGTGTCTGTTATGTCTCTCTTTTCATTTCTGATTTTGCTAATTTCAATATTCTTTTGTTAGTTTAGATAAGTGTTTGTCTATTTTGTGGATTTTCTCAAAGAACTAACTCTTTGTTTCATTAATTTTGTGTATTGTTCTCTTTGTTTCAATTTTATTGATTTCAAACCAGACTTTGATATTTTCTGCCTTTTGCTCCTTCTGAGTGAGTTTACTTTCTTTTTCTCTAGAGTTTTCAGCTATACTGCTAAGTAGCTTATGTGAGTTTTCTCCAAGTTCCTTATGTAGACACTTAGTGCTATGAACTTTCCTCTCAGAACTGCTTTTGTTGTGTCCCATATGTTTAGGTTTTGGATTTATTTTCATTAAATATTAGTAAGTTTTTAATTCCTTTATTTCTTCCTTGACCCAATGGTGCTTATTTCAGAGTTGTTCCATTTCCGTGCATTTGTGGGATTTCTGTACTTTGTAATGTTGTTGAGCTTTAACACTAAATCACAGTGGTCTGACAGGAGAAAAGGAATTATTCCAATTCATATTTGATTTATGACAAAATATGTGATCATTATTTAGAGAAGGTTACATGGGGTGCTTTGAAGAGAATATATTTTCTTTTGTTGGGTGAAAAGTTCTTTATATATCTATTAAGTCCATTTGAGTCATAACATTTGTTAAATCCCTTATTTCTCTGTTAAGTTTCTATCTGGCAGACCTGTTAATTGGTCACAGTGAAGTCTTCTTGTCTCCCACTATTAGTGAGTGAGGTTTAATATGTGATTTAAATTTTATTAATGCTTGGTTTACATATGTGAGTACCCTTGTATTTAGGGCATAAATGTTTACAACTGAGATTTCCTCCTGATGAACTTTTACTGCGATGAATATGTAATGACCTTTCTGATCTCTTTTGACTGTTTTCGGTTTGAATTTTTTGTTAGATATTAGGATAACTACACCAGCTTGCTTCTTAAATCCATTTGACAGGAAAGTCTTTTTCCATCTCTTTATTCTGAGGTAGTGTCTCTCTTTGTAGTTGAGGTGTGTTTCTTGTATATCACAGAAGAATGGATTTTGTTTTCATATCCATTCTGTTATTCTGTGTCTTTTTATAGAGAAATTGAGTTGATTTATATTAAGGGATATTAATGACCAGTAATTGTGTGTGTGTGTGTGTGTGTGTGTGTGTGTGTGTGTGTGTGTGTGTTTCCCATCTTTGAAATTTCCTGCTGTAAATTTATCTATTGCTTGTGCTTTCGTGGGTGCATCTAACTTCCTTAGGTTGGGGATTTTTTTCTAGTGCTACCTGGAGGGCTGAATTTGTAGATATGTACTGTTTAAATCTGATTATTTTTTCTTTAACTAAATATCTTATTTACTCCATCTATGATGTTTGAGAGTTTTACTGGATATAGTAGTCTGGGCTGGCATTCATGGTCTCTTAGTATTTGTATAACTTTGGTTCAGTATCTTCTAGCTTTCATAGTCTCCATTGAGAAATTGAGTGTTTATTCTGATAAATCTTCCTTTCTAATTTTCTTGAACTTTTTTCTTTGCATCTCCTACTATTTCTTTATTCTGTATGTTTAGTGTTTTGATTATTATTTGACAAGCTGAATTTGGGGGAGGTCTAAACTGTTTGATGTTCGGTAAGATTCTTCTGTCTTTATAGTTTTTTTTTTTTTTTGAGGTTGGGAAAGTTCTCTTTTATGATTTAGTGAAACACATTTTTTGTGCCTTAGAGCTATTATTCTTCTCTTCCTTCTTTTCCTATTAGTCTTAGTTTTGGTCTTTTCATAATGCTCCAGATTTTCTGGATATTTTGTGTTCTGGCTTATTTTAATTTTGTGTTTTCTTTGACTAATGAATCTATTTTTTCAATTGTTTCTGCCATGCCAGAGATTCTCCCTTTCATCTTTTCCATTCTGTTACTTATCTTTGTGTGTTTTTTTTTTTGGATTAAACACAAATGGCAAATTCTTAATCAAATTAAACAAAAAAGGGAAGACTTACTTCAATAAAATGAGAAATTGAAACTCAAACATTATAATAGATATTAATGAAATTCACAAAAATCATAAGGTTATATATTATAAATTTGTTTTGATGAATTGAAGATTCTGAAAAAAACTGGAGAGATTTTAGATAGCAAAATTAAACATAAATTCAATGAATGATTTTTAACAAATGCATACTTTGTAAACTTGAAATACTCAAAATACTAATAAAATACTCCATACTAAAAATAAAAAAACAGCAATAACAAAAACAAACACAAGAAAATATAAACTTACTACTGAATTCTACTATAACTTAAAGAACTATGACAAATACATATCATATTATTCCATAAAACTTAAAAAAACAAGCCTTTAAAAGTTTCAAAGCCAGTGAAACCCTGATATTAATCATAGTATTTCTTTTTCCTTCTTTTTAGATTTTTTTCATATATATATTTATTATTTGGTGTTTTTATACATGCACCCCATCAAACTCAGATATCAGACCTCTTAGAATTATGCCCACTCTTATGATCTCCCCATTTACAAAGCCGCCCATGCATGCTGCTCATTTGCTTACTGGAGCATAATTAAACTCCCTGTGGCCACACCCTTAAAGAAAACAAGTCTTTCCTTACCCACCCCTCCGCCAGAAGTCATCAGTGCAGATGGAGGCATTGTGTCATTTAGCTATGTTCTGGTCTTGAGTTCTTGTGTACAATGACATCTCTCTCTTTATATATATATAAAGTCCGTTAATGAGTGAGTACATACCCTGCTTCTCTTTCTGGAATTGTGATACCTTGCTTAGGAGGATATTCTTTATATCCAACCATTTACCTGCAAATTTTGGAGTATCATTTTTTCTTACTCAACTAGTACTCCATTGTGTAGATGTACCACATCTTGTTAATCCATTCCACAGTTGAGGGGCATCTAGGTTGTTTCCAAATTCTTGAAATTACAAATAATGCTGCTATGAACATAGCTGAGTTAATGCATTTGGGGTGTGAATGTGCATCTTTAGGGTTTATGCCCAGTAGTGGTATTGCTGGATCCTTGGGAAGATTGATTCCCAGTTTTCTGAGAAACCACCATACTGCATTCAAAATAGCCGAACAAGTTCACACTCCCACCAATAATGGGAGAGTGTTTCATTTGCTCCACATCCTCTCCAGCATAGGTTGTAATTTGTGTTTTTAATCTTGGCCATTCTGACAGGTGTAAGGTAGCATCTCAAAGTTGTTTTGATTTGCATTTCTCTGATGACTAAGGATGTTGAATACTTTTTCATGTAACTTTCAGCCATTTTTAATTCTTCTGCTGAGAGGTGCCTTTTTAGTTCTGAACCCCATTTTTAATTGAGTTTTTAAGGGGTTTGGGCCTGCTCAGAACACATATCTTTGTGTTTTTAAAGCACAGAGAATTACACACTACTAATTGCCAAAAGTAATGTTTTCTCTACATTTTAAATATTCAAAAATTCATATTTCAAGATTAGGATTAAATAATAGTGAAAATAGCACCCACATCAGACTAAGAAGTGAGTGGCATCCTACCCAGTTCAAGCACAGACCACAGTCTCTGAACCTGGCCTGGGGACACAGCCCTTGGAACCCCACCCACACAAAGCTCTACCCTGAATCCAAACCATATAGGAAGCCCCTGTAAGCCCAAAACCTCAGATCACACACACAAAAAAAAGCTTGCTGAGATTTAGACAAATCCTGCAGTGAACTGAGGAAGTAATAGGCAAAGGCCAGTGCAAGAATCCATACCACAATATAAAGAACAGCATGGCACCACCCTGAACATGGCAATGCAGAAGAAGCAGAAGAAAATGACCTTGACAACAACTTTATAAAGATAATAGAAACTTTAAAAGAGAATATAAAAAGTTTCCTTAAAGAAATAGAAGAAAATAAAGACAAAAAATTTGAAGAGATTAACAAATCCCTGAAAGAAATTTAAAAAAAAAAAAAAACAAGAAAAAGAAATCAAGCTGGTGAAGAAAACATATCAATATTTCAAAATTAAAATAAAGCTCTAACTGCAAGTTCCCTGTGTTCACAGTGGATTGAGAGATTAACATCTCTACTGACTGCATGATTTTGTGTTCAGAGCAGAGTGAGAGGCTGAAAGAAACCTTCTCCATCAATCTCAGGGGACACATAGTAGAAGACTAGGCCCCACCTTCAAGGCAAGTTGCATCATCACAGCAAATGTCTCTTTGAATCACATGACCCTTATCCAGAACAGAGTGAGAAATAGACATCTTTGAACCACACAGATCCTGTGGCCTGACCAGAGTAAGGAATCATACAGACTCCATATCCAGAGCAGATAGGAGACACACAACCCTTGTAGCCACAACTGACTAATATCCAACTAAGACCTGACTAAGAGTGAACCAAGGAAGCAATGGACAGATGCCAGTACAGTAATACATATAACAATATAAAGAACAACAAGGGAACAACAGAAGAAGCTGGTGGCTCTACAACACCAAGACCTGAACAGAGCAATGAAGACAGAACAGAAGGAAACAACATTAAAAACACCTTTATGAAGATTACAGAAGCCTTAAAAGATGATATAATAAATTCCCTTAAAGACATAGGAGAAAATACAAATAAAAATATAGGAAGAGATTAACAAATCTTTAAAAGAAAACCAAGAAAGAGAAAACCAACAAATAAAGGAAACATTCTAGGAACTGAAAATTGTAATAGAAACAATAAAGGAGGCAGGCACAGAACAAAGCAAAGGACAAAATAAAGAATCTGAAGAAATGAACTGAAACTACAGATACAAGCATAACCAATAGAATCCAAGAGATGGAAGAGAGAATCACTGGAATAGGAGACTCAATAGTGGAAATAGATACATCAGTCAAAAAAACCCCACTTAAAACAAACAAAAAAAAGCCATAACACAAAACGTTCAGGAAATATGGGACACCATGAAAAGACCTAAGCTGAGAATAATGGGAATAGAAGAAGGAGAAGAATACTAGTTCAAAGGCAAAGATAATGTATTCAATAAAATCATAGAAGAAAATTTTCTCAACCTAAATAAGGAAATGCCTATAAAATTAAAAGAAGCTTAAAAAACACCAAATAGATTTAACCCCCCAAAAGAAAGTCTGCTTGCCACATAACAATCAAGCCACAAAACATACAAAACAAGGAAAAAATTTTAAAAGCTACAAATGAAAAGGTCAAACTTACCTATAAAGGCAGACCCATCAGAATAACTCCTGACTATTCAATGGAAACAATGAAAGAAAGAAGATCCTTCTCAGAAGTTATACAGACACTAAAGGAGCATGGATGCCAACCCAGACTACTATACCCAGTAAATTTATCAGTCACCATAGATAGAGTAAACAAGATAGTTTACAACAAAATAAAACTTAAACAACCTACCAACAAATCTGGCCCTTCAGAAAGCATTGGAGAGAAAACTGCAACTAGGGATCCCAGATACACCCATGAAACCACAAACAATCAATAATTCCACAGAAGAAAAGCCCTAAGAAAGGAAATACATACAAGCTACCACCCAAAATAACAGGGAATATCAATTAGTGGTCACTAATATCCCTTAATATCAATGGACTCAATTCACCTATAAAAAGACACACCCTAACAGGATGGATACAAAAACAGAAACCATCCTCTGCTACATACAAGAAACACACCTCAACCTCAAAGAAAGATACAGGCTCAAAGTAAAGGGTTGGGAAAAGATGCTTTAATCAATTGGTCCCAAGAAACAAGATGGAGTTGCCATCCTAATATCTAACAAAGCAGACTTCAAACTAAAAATCAATTAAAAGAGACCATGATGGACATTACTTATTCATCTCAGGAAAAAATTGATCAAGATGAGATCTTAATCCTGAATGTTTATGACCCTAATATAAGGACACCTATCTATCTATCTATCTATCTATCCATCCATATACATATACATATATATATATATATATATATATATATATATATATATATATATAACTACTAAAGCTCATATCAAGGATCAATTCTCACACCCTACTAGTGGGAGACACCACTTTCACCCTTGGATAGGTCAACCAGACAGATACTCAACAGAGAAATAAGGAGTCTAACAGAGGTTATAATACAAATGGATTTAATAGTATTTACAGAAGCTTCCACCCAAACACAAAGGAACCTTGATACCCCTCAAGTGAAGAATGGATAAGCAAACTGTGGTACAACTACACAATGGAGTACTACTCAGCAGTAAGAAAAACTGATATTCTAATATCTGCAGGCAAATGGATGGATTTAGAGAATATCCTCCTGAGCGAAGTATCACAAATCCAGAAAGGTAAGCAGGGGATGTACTCACTCATTAGTGGACTCTAAACAAAAAAGCAAAAAGAAAAGCATATCCAAGTTGCAAACCACAAACACTGAACAGGTTGGGATCTGAAACACCTTGGACAGGCACCTTGAATCCCACTCCCTCCAGAGGAACACCTGAACCAGTCTTGATGTTGGGGTGAGGAAAGTGGATCTGCCAGGAGTGGATGCTGAAGTAAGCCATATTGGGACCTTGGGACCTCCTGCCCTTGCTGGGGAGGAGATAAATGTGAAGAAGAGAAAGTGACTGGAAGGGGTAGGAGGGGGAAGTGAGCTTTAAAAAGAATATACACGGATAAAAAATATGTCTTTATTCATAATAAAACATTAATAAAAATAATAAAAATAAAATGAAATTGAAGAAGGAAAAAAAGAGAGACATCCCTATATCCTTAAAGCTACAGAAAACAGGTATTCTCTGGGAATTTCTCCTTGGCTTTCAGCTTACTTTTGACAGTGAGCTCCCAAACAGCCAAAGAGGTTCAGCTGTGCAGAAAACCACTAGGTCTTCCATTAAAACCACAAAAAAATAAAACCATGCAGACTCCTAAGGCAAAGCTGTAAGCATCAAGAACTCAGATATAGAACTTTGTAAAAAGTGGCACAAATACTAGCAACAAGGAGAATATTTTAAAGGTCTGAGACCAATGAGATAGCTCTGTAGGTAGAGGTTTTGAGCACCAAGTCTGACAACTCTAGAGACCAACCATATGGGCAAAAGAGAACCAAGTCCTGCCAGTTCTTGACATCCACACTTGTGCCCTGACTGTCTGCACTGCTCCTCTTCTCACCACACACAAAATAAATGAAGGAATGTAAAAAAAAAAAAGTTCTACAACATTATAATATTTGGACCTGCATAAATTGCTCTTTGATATGACCCAAAAGCAGCATGACTATTTAATTCATATTCTACATGTTTGTATTATTTTAATATAGAGTTTATTATTAACACTTTAAAAATTAACAGAGTATGAAGATCACAGATATACTACATAATCTCACATAGCAATTTTACTTTTAGCACTACTATAGAAAACAATGCAGAACAATAAACAAAGAATTCTAACTTTTCAGGTAGTCAAAAACTAAAGCATAAAATTCTGCTTCCTCTCTCCACATGTAAGTGTCTCTATCTAAAATAACTGTAAATTTCTTGATATGATCATCTGTAAAGCCATCCTCACAGATAACATTGAATATAATAACACAAAAATTAGAAGAGTAATTTAAATCTTTAAAAATTATTAGTCCTGGAGTCATATCAACTTTAATATCAAAAATACAAAATACCACATAAGTAAAAAATCTACATCTTGCCTAGACAAAACAGTAGAACTGTCCCTGGTGATGTGAGTGAGAACCTGGAACTGAGGAGCTGAGAGAAGGAGAACTGGCCCAGCTCTTAGCTGTGGGCTGCATTGGGTGAGATAGCTGTGGCGGTGAGGGAGAGCTCACTTGAGTAGTGACCATAAAGGAAAGCTGCCTGGCTGACCAACCCAGCTACCACCCAGGCCCAAAACCAGGGCTCTAGTCTGGCCCACTTTAACATCTACCATATAACTGAGCTGTGGGAATGTGTAAAAGAGACAAGCATGCAGATCCAAAACAGCAAGACTTCCATGACATAGAACAACAGGATATTCAAGAGGAGCCCCAGTGAGAGCCCTTTAATTTTTTTTCCTTCTTCTTTATTTATTTTGTATTTATCAAGAAAAACAGTAAAATGAATTTAAAATGCTGATAAGTTAACAATAACTATAAAGAAGATAAAAATCATAAGCATGACTTATCAAGGGTGATAATGCAAATAAGATCGCTACACATATATTTACTTTGTGTTCAGCTTTCCCTCTGAATTTTTTTTTCCATCCCTGTATATCCTTATTCAAGGTCCCTTCCCCCTCCCGCCACATGAGGTCATTTTTCTTCTCCACAACTCCCCATCCCCTCCCTGGACAGGGAGCAGACAGTCCTATGGTCCCACTGACCCAATAATGCTTGGATCAGTCTCCACTTCTGGCCAAATACAGTTTTGTCCCCCCTCCCTCAAGAGTGAGTCAGAAGTTCCTATAGTTAGAGTGGGATTCGAAGGATCAGTCCAGGGTGTTTCTGATCCCAAGCTGTTCAGTGGTTGTGGTTTGCTGCTTGGGCATGCTTGGCTCTTTTTCTTGTTTGTTTGTTTAGAGACCACTAATGAGTGAGTACATCCCCTGCTTATCTTTCTGAGTTTGTGATACCTCGCTCAGGAGGATATTCTCCAAATCTATCCTTTAGCCTGCGAATTTTAGGATATCATTTTTTCTTACTGCTGAGTAGTATTCCATTGTGTAGATGTACCACAGTTTGTTAATCCACTCTTCAGTTGAGGGACATCTAGGTTGTTTCCAGGTTCTTGCTATTGCAAATAATGCTGCTATGAACATAGTTGAGCTAATACCTTTGGAGTGTGAATGTGCTTTAGGGTATACATCCAGAAGTGGTATTGCTGGGTCTTTGGGGAGATTGATTCTCAATTTTCTCAGAAACTGCCATATTGCATTCCAAAGTGGCTGAACAAGCTTACACTCCCACCAACAATGGAGGAGTGTTCCCCTTGCTTTGCATCCTCTCCAACACAGGCTGTCATCTGTGCCTTTTATCTTAGCCAATCTAACAGGTGTTAGGTGGTATCTAACCCTAACCCTAACCCGGTAGAATTTTGTGGGTCACTTATGTATACAATCGTATCATGTGCAAATAGAGATAGTTTAATTTCTTCTTTTCCAATTTATATCCCCTTAATCTCCTTTTGTTCTTTTACTGATTTAGCTTAAACTTCAAGGACTATGTTGAATAGATAAAGGGAGAGAAGACAGCCTTGTCTAGTTCCTGATTTTAGTGGGATTGCTTTGAGCTTTTCTCCATTTAGTTTGATGTTGGTCGTTGGCTTTTTGTAAATTGCCTTTATTATATTTAGGTATTTTCACTTTATTCTTGATCTCTCGAGGACTTTTTCTATAAAGGAATGTTGAATTTTGTCAAAGGTTTTTTCAGTACCTTAGGAGTTGATCATGTGAGGTTTTTTTTCTTCTGTTGCTTTATATGATGGATGATATTTACAGTTTTCCATATGTTGAACCATCCCTGCATTTCTGAGATGAAACCTACTTGATCATGGTGAATACCTTCTTTTATATATTGTTGTATTCAGTTTACCAGAATTTTGTTGAGAATTTTTACATCAATGTTCATGAGGGAATTTGGTCTGTAATTCTCTTTCTTTGTTGTGTCTTGGAGTAGCTTGGGTATCAGGGTTGTTGTGGTCTCATAAAGAGAGTTTGGCAATATTCCTTTAGTTTCTACTGTATGGAACAATTTGAGAAGTATTGGTATTAGTTCTTTGAATGTCTAGTAGAACTCTGCACTAAAACCACCTGGGCCTGGGCTTTTTTTTAGGGAGACTTTTAATGATAGCTTCAATTTCCTTTGGTGTTACAGGTCTGTTTAGGTCTTCAATCTGATGTTGATTTTAATTTTGATAAATGGTACCTGTCCAGAAAGCTATCCATTTCTTCTAGATTTTCCATTTTTGTGGAGTATAGATTTTCAAAGTATGACTTGATAATTCTCTGGATTTCCTGGGGGTCTGTTGTTATGTCCCCCTTTTCATTTCTGATTTTGTTAATTTGAATATTCTTTCTCTGCTTTTTGGTTAGTTTGGATAAGGGTTTATGTGTCTTGTTGACTTTATAAAAGAACCAGCCATTTGAATTACTGATTATTTTGTATTATTCTTTTTGTTTCAATTATGTTGATTTCAGCTCTAAGTTTGATTATTTCCTGCCATCTATTCCTTCTAGGTGAGTTTACGTCTAATTGTTCTAGGACTTTCAGCTATGTTGATAGATCTCTTGTCTGAGATTTCACTAGTCTTTTTATGTAAGCATCTAGTGCTATGAATTTTCCTCTTAAGACATCTTTCGTTGTATCCCATGAGTTTGGGTATGTTGTAGATTCATTTTCATTAAATTCTAGAAAGTCTTTGATTTCTTTCCTAATTTCTTCCTTGTCCCGGATGTGGTTCAGTTGAGTGAAGTTTAGTTTCCATAAGTTGGTAGTCTTTCTGTGATTTTTGATATTTTTGAACTCTAACTTTAGACCATGGAGATCTGATATAATACGAGGAGTTATACCTATTCTTTGGTACCTGTTGATATTTGCTTTATGACCTAGTATGTGGTCAATTTTAGAGAAAGTTCCATGGGGTGCTGAGAAGTATGTATATTCATTTATGTTTGGATAGAGACTTCTGTATATATCTATTAAGTCCATTTGGGTCATAACTTCTGCTAGATCCCTTATTTCTCAGTTGAGTTTCTGTCTGGTTGACCTATCTAAGGGTGAAAGTGTGGTATAAGTCTCCCACTATTAGTGTATCAGGTTTGATATGAGGTTTAAGCTTTAGTAGTGTTTCTTTTACATATATAGGTGCCCTTGTGTTAAGGACATAGATATTCAGGGTTGAAGTTTTGTCTTGGTGCATTTTTCCTGAGATGAATACGTAATGATGTTCCTGGTGTCTTTTTATTGATTTTAGTTTAAAATCTTTCTTTTTAAATATTAGGATGGTTACAGCATCTTGTTTCTTAGGATCATTTGATTAGAAAGTCTTTTCCTAACCCTTTACTCAGAGCCTGTGTCTGTCTTTAAAATTGAGGTGTGTTTTTTGTATGTAGCAGAAGGATGGTTTCTGTTTTTGTGTCCATCTTGCTAGGGTATGTCTTTTCGTAGGCGAATTGGGTCCATTGATATTAAGGGATATTAATGACCAATGATCAATATTTTCTGTCATTTTTGATAGTAGCTTGTATTTCCTTTTGAGGGGTTCTTCTATGGGCTTATCAATTGTTTGTGGTTACATGGTTGTTTTAGATACCAGCTTACACCTGTCAGAATCGCTAAGATTAAAAACACAGATGTTGGAGAGGATGTGGAGCAAGAGGAACACTCCTCCATTGTTGGTGGGAGTGTAAACTTGTTCAGCCACTCTGGAATGCAGTATGGTGGTTTCTCAGAAAACTGGGAATCAATCTCTCCAAGCATCCAGCAATACCACTTTTAGGTATATTCCCTAAAAACGCAAATTCGCACGCTAAAAGAATTAGCTCAACTATGTTCACAGCAGAATTATTCATAATATCAAGAACCTGGAAACAACCTGGATGCCCCTCAACTGAAGAATGGATTAACAAACTGTGGTACATCTACACAATGGAGTACTACTCAGCAGTAAGAAAAAATGATATTCTAAAATTTGCAAAAAAAAAAAAAAGGGTGGATATGGAGAATATCATCCTGAGTGAGGTATCACAATCCCAGAAAGAGAAGAATGGGATGTACTCACTCATTAGTGGACTTTAAAAAACATATATGTCATTGTATACAAGAGCTCAAGGCCTTGTATGACACAGTGCCTCACTTCTGCATGGTGGCCTCTGGCAGGGGTGTGGGTGAGGAAAGACTTGTTTTCTTTAAGGTTCTGGCCACAGGGAGTTTAATTATTCTCCAGTAAGTAAATGAGAAGCATGAATAGGCATTTTTGTAAATGGGGAGATCATAAGAGTGGATATGAATCTGACAGGCTTGATAACTGAGTTTTATGGGGTGTATGATGTAAAATAATAAATATATAAATAAAAAAATTGAAAGAAAAAAGACTTCTAAGATTGATATTCTGAGGTTGAATAGATAAGCTAGCACTGATAAGCATTGCCTGTTCTTTCAGAATATCCAGATTTAATTTTGAGTATTCACATGATATCTCACAACTGTTTGTAATTCCAGTTCCAGGGAATGTGATGCTTTCTTCTGTCCTCTCAGTATACAAAGTATACATGTTGTATACAAGAATACATAGAGACAAATAACCACATACATGAAATTTAAGAAATGTTATTGGCAAAAAGTGTTTAAGTTCACAACCAAAATATTAGTCATCATAAACATTTTTGCTATCTAAGAATTCATGGAGAGACAAATGTGTGTAAATCAATAAATACTACAAACCACAAAAATAAAATGAAAGAATTTACATAAAAAAGTATCATATAAATTAATTTGAAACTAACTACAATTAGAAATTGCTTTCATTATTCTCTTGAGAGTCCCAATTAATTTTAAAAAACATTTTAAAAGAAATTTTGGAAATGAACATTATCCACTGGATAATCACAATATTACATCTCCATTGCCATATAATATGAACCATTTATGTGTTCAAATTCAGTCAACCAATATCTTACTAAATATTTGTAACAAATTAAATTGTCTTTTTAAAATAGAGAAAAAAATGACTTTTTAAAATTTCTTCACATTGAAATTTTTATCTGCAGCCTATTTATATCTTCAGTATCACAATTCTGGCATCAGGTTTAAATCCTTAGAAAACTTTCTGTTTGTTTATACAAGTAAAAATTATTCTTTTATTTTATCCTATTCTACTCTAAAATTTCATTTTTATTGAAAATTATGTTATTAGATATGTCTTACATTTCCAACAATAATTCTCCACATCACAACTTATACCATATGGGAGAAAATGCTAAGTAATTCTACAACTTTTTATTAATTGATAGTTATTGATCAGGGCAACTCATAATATTGTCATGCATTCAATATAAGTACAACATCTCATAAAATATTCAAAAGTAAATTTCTGAGTTGGCATTTGTTTTCAGAAGCTCTTGGTAAGGAAGCTAATTTAAAACAATCTTCTGATGACTGGACAGACCTTTGTCAGAGTAAAAAAAATAAAACAAGCCCCTGAGATTTGTAGTAAGTAGACACAATAAGAAGTAAAATCACAGCATTACAGAGCAGATTGTATGCAATTTTTAAATTTTCTTTCATGATTAGGGATTGGACTTGATCTCCAACCACAACATTTAAACCCAAGTGCATTGGAAAAGAAAAACACTTCCACTAGATATTCTTTTTTTCCCTTCCTTTCTGTCCCTTTCATAGCAACATAAATAGGACAGATCTCTATCCAAAAACTCAGTGAAAAAGGAAAGGGCAGTGAGGCAATTATTCTACCACATTGACTTACACATTTGTCCTGACCCTCTTTTTTACTATTATTGTCATTTGCAATCAATAAAAATGATTCTCTCCTCATCAAAGGAAGCTTCTACAAAAAGAAAGGCAAAGCATATGTGAGCAAGGAGAGACTGTTATTTACAATTTACATAAATAGTAACACATTTGTTAGAAGAAAGAAATATTTAGCAGTAAATTATCTCTATCATAGTACCTCTTCACAAGTTCTACTTGGTTACATACACAATCCTTCCAATTTTAAGCAGAGCCCAGAGCTTTCCCCTGTTGTACCTCACTTTTCTACATTTCTAAACAACTTAGAGACGATTTGCTCGATATTGGAAATGAACCCTATGCTGTGAGTACTTTGTCATTGTGAAACATTACCATCTCTGGCTTCTCTTGAGGAGAATTGTAAATTAAGAGAATAAAGTCTCTAACATTGTAAACCAACTATCATTTATTAAATCTGAATGTCTTTCTTAATTGTAATAATGATAAAACACAATGACCAACAACAAAACAGCTTTTCACACTTTCTTATTTCCCACTTTATTGGTTTTCTCCTTGCAAACAAAGAATGTTTTGTTTCAAGTCTAGAATTTTCAACAAACTCAGCCCCTACTTTCATCACTATGCTCTTTATCCTTTTTTAAATTCCTCTTGAAAACAATATGAATTGATAGCATGAAATTTTAATTCTAACATTTCAGTGTGTGGACTAAGGGAAATTATATATGTCTCCTGTTTCATGAACTTGTGGTTGTGATGATTTAAAACTAGGTTGCTGATAATATTCAGGCATTATACAATATTTAGTCTGACAGTGACCATAAAATAGGTATTTGTTACTGCACTGTGCTTCGTGCTGCTTGTAATGGTAACTACAAATATTTGCAAAACATAAAAAGACTGATACTTTAATGATGCAGTAACATTACATCAAATAAAAAGCACTTTAGCGATAGCTATGTGACAACCAAATTTACTATAAACAATGGCAGCAGAATTTAAATGAAAAGTTCTATGGAAAAGAATAGTGGGCTTTGCAAACCTTATATTTGTATGGGTGTATTTTTATGGCTGTGCCAAACTGATTCTATGCAATAAACAGCATTATTGCCTTTATGTAACATTTTGATATTATACTGATGAGTTTTTGTTTTACATTGATAATTATTAATCTATAATCATTTCCCAGAGTTTAAAAATGTGACATAATTACAAATGTCATCCAAAGTACACAAAATACACAAAGTACACAAGTGACTACAAAATTACTGTTCTTCACATAAATGGAACATTTACAGACATATTGACTATTGACTGTATAAAATTACTTTGTGTCTAACACTCACATTGTTGATGATAATGATTCTCCTGAGATTGTTGCCAGCAGTAACATCTGTCCACTAATATCCCTTTAAACATTTTTTTCTTTGTTCATTTTTTTTTCCCTTCAGAACTCTTGGCTTAAAAAGAATGTGGCCAAGGTGTCTGATTTCCCACCAGTCCACTAGCACAGTCCATCATTTGATACTATAAATTACAGTGTTTCTTCTGCCCACCCAGTTCACAGTGATCTCATTTCAGCTTGGTGCATAGTCTGTGCTGCCTTACATCTTCCACACATATCCTCCTCAAAGAGCTTGTATTGCAGACAGCTTTGCCACAGGGCACACAGCCTGGCTGGAATCCAACAGAACACTGTGGGTGATCCTTTTTGTGTTTCATGTTAAGTGGCTTTACTGGATATTTCAGAAGGAATATTTATCTAGCAAAAGTTGGACACACTGCCTCATCAGAGAGCTTTCATTTGGTGTGGAGCTAGGTGCCACATTTTCTCATACTTCCCTGTCTCACAAAGCATTTTCAGCTTGTGACCCTGATATGGTTATTTTTGTTGATGAAAGTAAATAACCAAAGTAGAAAATGTATACTGTGCCTATAATATGCTAACTAATTTCATTTGTTCCACATTTTTATTTTAAGGGACAAAATCCATAGCCTTCTAACAAATCAAAACATGTGCAGCCCTTGATTCATTCTGTGACCATGTGAGACACAATAAATATGGAATGGTAAAATAATAAAAGTTCACATTTTTTCTTCAGGGAGTTCCTACAAATCTCAGATATACACTACTATTATGTTAAAATATTGTACTGGAGAAAGCATATTGTTCTAGCCATTATTTTCTTGTTTAGAGTGTAGCTTGTTAGAGTATAGTACAAGGAAAATCCTATAAAATATTGAAAAAGAACCATACAAAACTACCTCTCATGTATATAGAAAAACATTTATACATACATGCACCTATTCATGAATATTTACATAATCCCTTTGTAATAAGCTTTAGTGCATAGTGTTGTATGCATGTCATGCACTGGATACATTCTTAAAATATGTAAAGTATGAGATAATAAAGGTTACTATGGGCATCAAATGTATAAGTTGAAGCATATGCCTCCAAGTGATGAATACTTCAGACAAAACTCCAGGGGAATTTAAACCTAAAATTCTATAATGGAGCCTCAAGACATTTCAAACACTACAAATAAAAAAGAAAAGTATATTGAAAATAGAGATCATATGTATGATGTTAGCTTTTCATCAGACATTTTCTAAATTTGGAAAAAATGGCTATAAAAACTGGCAATAAAGTGCCATTTCTTTAAGCTAAATCATGGTGCCATGATACATCAATAAGGATCTGGGTTAAATCCAATAAAGTCCATTTATGGTAAAGAACACTAATCAGCTGCTAAAAAGAAAGACTTAATACATATGTGCTTTACAGGACCTCTAAGACACATTGAAGTGGAAATAGTGTTTTCATTTATTCAAAAAATATATATACAAAGCATCATTGGGATGTAGACATTCATAACCTTCCAATTATCTCACATTTTAAATATTTTCAAATCTTACAAGTGCTTACAGCACTGAAATTGTTTTTAAAAAAACTATGAATTTTGAAGGAAACATATAAAATAGAATTTTCAAGTGTTTAGAATACTTGAAAAGGAACATGTCTCAAAAAACCTCAGAATAATCATTTACTATTATTTTAACTGAGTTTTAAATAGATGATCCTAATAGGAACAAAGAATGGAATAATATTAAATCTATGTGCTTTGACTAAAATCCTCAGAGAAACTGACCAAGGCATATAACTAAAATTCCTTTAGTTAAAAATATAATCAGAAATAATTGAGAAAGACATATACCATGAGGCAATGACAATGATAAGCTTTCAAATAATTCATGGCAATTTTTCCACAATGGTTACTAGTTAAATTTTAACCTTATCTGAAACAACAAATTACTCAAAATTACTATTCTTTGAAATCCCTCTCCAGTTATGTTTCAATAGTCCATTGGAATACCATGTATCACCACACATATAAATGTAGGTACTATTTCAGATAATGACTGTATTATTGTTGTGTAAGAATGCCTGAATTAAACCTTGTAACTTACATCATACTCTGTATGTCTTTTAAAGATCATCTCATTAAAATCAAGTTCATACATATTTCTACAGATGTTATTAAGCTTTGCATAAAGCAATAATAAGATAATTTTATAGCAAAAGGATTCAAGTCTAGGGATCACCTCCTAAACATCTTTGAAGCATACTGGAGTCAAAAGATTTGGGCATGGTCATTGCTGTCTAATGAGCTCATACCAGCTCCTTCTCTTACCCCTAGTGCATGTAGCCAGAAGGCTTTGTCCTTTCTACTACTATGGTTGTAATCTAGACATTAGCACAGGAAGGTCTTCAAAGAAGTTGAAGAGGAATTCACTGTCCAAAACTGGTAAATATTCAACTCTGTTCTCTTGGTTTGTAGGTTTGCTAAATAAAAGTCAATCTAGAAGTGGCTTTTGTATTTTTTTATAATGCCTCTAATAGCACAGTAAGAAGAAAAGCAGTCTCAGGAATGTTTTCCTGCTTTTAGAAACTAAATAAAGGTCTTCCTGTGCAGCTTGTCTGTGCCTCTGAGGTACATGAGCACGTCCATAATTACTTATTTCTTACAGCCAAAAATATCTAGATACTTTAATATCTTCTTATATGATAAAGTCCAATGTCTTTTCTTTCTTCTGCAAAGTTTGGTGTCTCAAGTTCCATAGTCTGATTTTCACTTCAGAATTGTACATAAGCTATAGCTATTGTTGTGTTAAATATACATGATGTACCTGTCAAATTTTCTTCTATATAATTACATTTATGCCCAGACTACTGCTGCTGTCAGCTTAGTAAGAGGAGCTCATTTTTGCACTGGACTGTGGTAACTACCAAGACTTACTTTAGTAATTACAGTAATAAGTTAGAAGATAAGTGAGTATTGAATACCCCACCATAATGGCACATGTAAATGATTTTTTATTTACTTCTAGCTTGAAAAAATGACATGGAGACTTCTTATTAACTATGAAAGCTTAGCCTTAGCTTAGGCTTGTTTCTCACTAGCTCTTATAACTTAAATAAATACATATTCTTCAATCTACATTCTTTCATGTACTTTATTAGTTTGTCTCTATTTTGTCCATCTGCTTCTTTTATGTCTGGCTAGGAACTCTGCCTTCTTCCTTCCATCGTCCTCTCTGCCCCCCAAATCCTGCTGTTTAGCTTTTCATTAAACCAATATATCTTCACAGCATACAAAATGATTATTCCACAACATTTACCCCTTTTGACTAAATAAAACAAAAAGGTTTAATTCTTACATAGTAAAACTAAATACAGTTATCAATTCACAATATCCAGGCCAATTGTATTGGTAAATTTGGAGAAAATACTGTAATCTATGAAATCTTAACCCCCAGTTTTATACCTAAACCAATTTTTGTCAAAACTCATATTATCATTCTAAAAGTATCTTTATAGGTCTTAAAACATCTTTTTAGATGAACAGCTTAAGCTTTTATGTTTCCCAACCTTATAAACTTTATATATATATATATCCTATGTAAGTTTTTTTTTAATTTGATAACAAAGAAACCTGCAGCTATAAGAGTCTTGTCTTCAACTCCATCAGAAACCTGAGAAGAATAAAATACTACTTGAATACACAGGAAATACAGAGCAAACAACTTTTGAAACTATAGAAATGACAGAGACATCTGACTGCCTGGACAGTCAACCCAAGGTTGCTCTGCAATGTTGGGACATCCATTTTGTCCTAGAGGCAAAAAATATATGATAAACTTCTCTGTGAAGCAAAAATTTCAAAGAATTGTCCCACTATGTCATGGCAATTTTCAGCAGTTGCCTTCTTTTGTGTCCTGTTTGTTCAATTTGTACAGCATACTGTCAGCAGTTGAGGTAAGGGCAGTTTCTTGCCCACATGGATATCTTTTGCCAGAAAAAAAGCAAACTCCATATTGGAGGTTCTTTAAGGACCATTATCCCTTTTTGAAGTAAATTGGTGCTACAAAGAACAGACATATCTAAATGTCATAAAAAGTCTTATGTTATTAAAACATTTTAAATGAAATATTGTGTAGGTCTTTGAAGTGTTTGAAGATCACCTATCTAAAAAATATTTGTGTATGACCTTGAAAACATACCTAATGACTATAGGTTCGATTGTTAGATGAGTAACTATTAACCTGTATTTCTTTATCCTAAATAGCTTTCAAGAACTAAAACTTAACATTACCATTTAAAATGAGCTGCATATGTACAACACATTAAGCAAGAATAGAAACATATAAACAATATAACAAAAATAACCCTATATTTGTATCAATATACAAAAATACATTTCAATGTAAATTATTCTTAACTAGTGGTTTTTTAAAAGTAGACTCAATAGTATATCCTTTTATCCCATTATTTATATACATATCCCCTGTTTTTCCTTCAGAAAGAGAATCCTGAATCCAATCTTCCCAAGAAGATTTAGTTGTTTTTAATTTGAGCATTACCAATAACAATTTGTAACCACCCTCCCTAAATGATGACAAACATTCATAGCTCGTTGATGACCAATAACCACCCACTTATTGGGAATATGGGTATTGTGTTCTCTAGACTGCTTCCTTTTATCTGGAGGTGATGGTATTTTTGGGAAACCCTAAAAAAACTGAGATAATGATAAAGTTTGGAAAAACTAGCCATAACATTTGCTTTCCAGTCTCTGTGAAATAGGAAAGTTCAAGGTATATCTATAGTCCTGGCTGGGGTAATCTATGAGTCTAGGTTATCTCAAAGCTGTTCTAGATGTAGAACTCTAAAAAACTGTAACAGAGGCACTCTGAAAGGCTGGATCATCTGGGTCCCCAATTCTTATTGATGTCTGGTCCCATTGGCTGTCTTATAGTTTGTTTAGGTTTATTTCTGTCGATAGCCAGGATTATTAGGGGATCTCCCCAGATCAAACCTGATGGTCTTTGACCTTAAACAAATCCACAGCTTTTCACTTCCTGTGGAATCAAAAGCATAACCTCTTCCCAAAGGTAACATTTTTTTACTTTCATTTTGAAGTTAAGACATTTTAAAAATATATAAATTGGTTTAATTTAGTAGTTTTATATCCAATGTTTCTCAGAAACTATTGTTTGCTCATCAGCAATAAGAAAATTTAAAGCTAATTCAACACCAAGCAGGATTCAGGTTTCTTGTATATTTTTATCTCTACATGGCAATTATTTTTTATTGTCTATAAACTACTTTTCTGTGACTGCCTATATCCATTTATTCCTTAAGCTTACACACATTTTTTAAAATATTGTAAACCTGTATAGGTTTGAATCTATGTTTACTAAGCACTTGAAATATTCTTGGATCCCATGAGACAAAATCTTAAACTGCTATGTGAGCAACTCAGCTTAGAATATGACACTGGCACGTGGTGCTGTCAGCTGGCTTCAGCCCTAGTGCAGTCTCCATATACTGAGTCTACCTGAGGACAGAAGTCACCAGAAAGCCACATTTGACTTTTTGTTCCTTTGTTTTTAAGCTTCCTGGGGCCTTCTGTAGATAGCCGATATATCTGTGCTAGACTCTAATTTGGTTTGGGGGAGGGGGTATTTTTCGTTTGTTTGTTCTTTTGTCAGGAAATTCTTTATTTCTTATTTTTTGCTAAGTCTATAGAAAGATTGTTCAAAGAGATAACAACAGAAAATTTCCACAACCCAAAGGATACAAAAATCTAGGTAGTTGAAAGTCAAAGAACACCAGTTATATAATCAACTGAACCAAATCTATCACAAGACAATTATATTTCAAAAAGTTAAGGGACAAGAATGATATTGTATAAAAAGGAGGAAAAAAGTAAATAAAGGTGTTATGGCATACCTGACATAGAATTTTTTTTAATTTTTTGATATATATTTATTTATTTATTATTTGGTGTTTTTGCATCATGTACCCCATCAAATTCAAATATCAGATCTCTCAGTATTATGCCCATTCTTATGATCTCCCCATTTACAAAACCGCCCATGCATGCTGTTCATTGGTTTACTGGAGCATAATTAAACTCCCTGTGGCTACACCCTTAAAGAAAATAAGTCTTTCCTTACCAACCCCTCGGCCAGAAGCCATCAGTGCAGATGTGAGGCATTGTGTCATTTAGCTACATTCTGGTCTTGAGTTCTTGTGTACAATGACATCTCTATCATTTTATACATTTTTTTTAAAGTTCACTAATGGGTGAGTACATACCCTGCTTATCTTTCTGGGATTGTGATACCTCACTCAGGAGGATATTCTCCATATCCATTCATTTAGTTGCAAATTTTAGAGTATCATTTTTTTCTTACTGCTGAGTAGTACTTCATTGTGTAGATGTACCACAGCTTGTTAATCCATTCTTCAGTTGAGGGGCATCTAGGTTGTTTCCAGGTTCTTGCTATTACGAATAATGCTGCTATGAACATAGTTGAGCAAATGCCTTTGAAGTGTGAATTTGCATTTTTAGGGAATATGCCCAGTAGTGGTAATGCTGTATCCTTGGAGAGATTGATTCTCAGTTTTCTGAGAAACCACCACACTGCATTCCAGAGTAGCTGAACAAGCTTACACTCCCACCAACAATAGAGGAGTGTTCCCCTTGCTCCTCATCTCTCCAGCATAGTCTGTCATCTGTGCTTTTAATTTTGACCATTCTGACAGGTGTAAGGTGGTATCTCAAAGTTTTTGATTTGCATTTCTCTGATGGCTAAGGATGTTGAGTACTTTTTCATGTGCCTTTCAGCCATTTTTAATTCTGCTGAGAGGTGCCTTTTTAGTTCTGAATCCCATTTTTAAATTGGGTTTTTAAGGGTTTTTTGAGTTCCCTATGTATTTTAGAGATCAATCCTTACTTGTAGGGTTGGTAAAAATCTTTTCCCATTCTGTAGGCTGTTGTTTTGTCTTATTGTGTCCTTGGCCTTACAGAAGCTTCTCAGTTTTAGGAGATCCCACTTATTGATTGTTGTTCTTAGTGTCTGTGCTACTGGTATTATATTTAGGAAGTAGTCACCAGCGCCAATGCGTTGGAGGGTATTTCCTAGTTTCTTTTCTATCAAGTTCAGTGTAGCTGGGTTTATGTTGAGGTCTTTGATCCCCTTGGATTTAAGTTTTGTGCAAGGTGATTAGATTTTTTTTAGGCCTTTAGGACACAAAAAACAACATAAAGTTTTATTATTAATTAAGTATGCTTAGCCTTAACTTATGCTTGTTTCTAACTAGCTCTTATAACTTAAATTAAATCTTTTTTTTTTTTTTAATTCACAGTCTTCCAAGTGCTCATTACCTTATCCCCTGCTTCTTTTGTGTCTGGCTTGTGACTCTGCCTTCTTCCCAACATCCTCTCTGCCCCTAAAATTCTGCCTAGGTATTGGATATTCAGCTTTTTATTGAATGAATCTCCTTTCATTCTCTTATTGCTTTAGCTAAAATTTCGAGAACTATATTGAATAGATAAGGGGAGAGAGGACATCCTTGTCTAGTTCCTGATTTTAGTGGAATGGCTTTGAGTTTTTCTCCCTTAAATTTGATGTTGGCTGTCGGCTTCTTTTAAATCACATTTAACATATTTAGATATTTTTCCCTGTATTACTGATCTCTCCAGGACTTTTATCATAAAGGAATGTTGGATTTTATCAAAGGCTTTTTCAGCATCTAAGTATATGATCATGTTTTTTTTTCCTTAAGCTTGTTTATATGATGGATGACATTTATGTTTTTTCATATGTTGAATGATCCCTGCATTACTAGGATGAAGCCTACTTGATTATCGTGAATTTTTTTTATATATTGTTGTATACGGTTTGTCAAAATTTTGTTGAGAAATTTAGCATAAATATTCATGAGGAAAATTGGTCTGTACTTCTTCTTTGCTGTGTCTTTGAGTGGCTTGGGTATAAGGGTAATTGTGGCTTCATAAAAGGAATTTGGGAATTAGAATTCCTTCAGTTCTTACTGTGTGAAAGAGTTTGAGCAGTAATGGTAGTAATTCTTCTTTGAATGTCTGGTACAATTCTGCACTGAAACCTTTTGGACCTGGCCTTTTTGGTTTTTTTTTTTTTTTTTTTAAACTTAGGAGGCTTTTAATGACAGCTTCAATATCCTTAAGGGTTATAGGATTGTTTAGGTGATTAATCTGGTCTTCATTTAATTTTGGTAAATGGTACCTGCCCAAAAACAGTCCATTTCTTCTAGGTTTTCGAGTTTTGTAGAATATGGATTTTCAAAGTATGACCTGATAATTCTCTGGATTTCCTGGGGGTCTGTTTTTATGTCCCTCTTTTCATTTCTGATTTTGTTAATTTGAATACTCTCTCTCTGCTTTTTGGTTAGTTTGGATAAGGGTTTATCTATCTTTTTTACTTTCTCAAAGAAACAACTCTTTGATTCATTGATTCTTTGTGTTGTTCTTTTTGTTTCAATTGTATTGATTACAGTGCTAAGTTTGATTATCTCTTGCCTTCTACTCCTTCTAGGTGAGTTTCCTTCCAATTATTCTAAGGCTTTTAGCTGTGCTGTTAGTTCTGTAGTATGGGATTTCTCTAGGCTTTTCATATAGGCATCTAATGCTATGAATTTTCCTCTTAAGACTGCTTTGATTATGTCCCACAATTTTGGGTACACTATGGATTCATTTTTTTAAATTCTAGAGAGTCTTTGTTTTCTTTCTCAATTTCTTTCTTAACTCAGAGGTGTGTCAGTTTAGTGATATTTAGTTTCCATGAGTTGGTAGGCTTTCTGTGATTTTTGATATTGTTGAATTCTAACTTTAGGCCTTGGTGGTCCGATATGAAACAAGAGATTATTTCCATTTTTTGTATCTATTAATATTTGCTTTATGACCAATTATGTGGTCAATTTTAGAGAAAGTTCCATGTGGTGCTGAGAAATATGTCTATTCCTTAGCATTTGGGTGGAAGCTTCTATAAATATCTATTAAATCCATTTGCATCATAGCCTCTGTTAGACTACTTATTTAGACAAATAAATATAAAAGTATAGACTCTGTCTGGTTGTCCTATCCAGAAGTAAAAGTGGGGTATTGAAGTCTGCCACTATTAGGGTTGAAAATTGAAGTGGTATTTGAGCTTTAGCAGTGTTTTTTTTTACATAGGTAGTTGGCATTATATTAGGGGCATAAATATTCAGGATTGAAATCTCCTCTTGACCAATTTGTCCTGTGATAAGTAAGTAATGTTCATCTTGGTCTCTTTTAAATTTTTTTAGTTTAAAGTCTACTTTGTTAGATATTAGGATGGCAACCTCAGCTTGTTTGTCAGGGCCATTTGATTGGAAAATCTTTTCCAAACCCTTTACTCTGAGCCTGTGTCTGTCTTTGTGGTTAAGGTGTGTTTCTTGTATGTAGCAGAAGGATGGCTTTTGATTTTGTATCCATCTTATTAGTATGTGTCTTTTTATAGGTGACTTAAATCCATTGATATTAAGCGATATTAGTGACCACTGATTGATGTTTCCAGTTATTTTTGGTGGTAGCTTGTATGTATTTCCTTTCTTAGGGCTTTTCTTCTGTGGAAATTATTGAATGTTTATGGTTTCATGGGTGTATCTGGGATCTTTAAGTTGGAGTTTTCTCTGTAATGCTTTCAGGAGGGCTGAACTGGTAGACAGGTATTGTTTCATTCTGACATTGTCATGAAATATCTTATTTACTCCATTTATAGTGACTGATAGTTTTGCTGGGAATAGTAGTCTAGGTTGGCAGCCATGCTCTTTTAGTTTCTGTATAACTCCTGACCAAACCCTTCTTGTTTTCATTGTTTCCATTGAATGGTCATGAGTTATTCTGATGGGTCTGCCTTTATAGGTAAGTTGGCCCTTTTCTTTTGCATCTCTTAAATTTTTTTTATTTTATTTGTTTTGTGGTTTGATTATTATGTTGCAAGTGAACTTTTTTGGGGGTCATATCTATTTGGTGTTCTGTAGGCTTCTTGTGTCTTTATAGGCTTTTCCTTTAATATGTTAGGAAAGTTTTCTTCTATGATTTTTTTAATACACTATCTGTGCCTTTGAGCTGGTATTCTTCTCCTTCTTCTATTCCTATTATTCTCAAATAAGGTCTTTTTCTGGTGTCCCAGATTTCCTGAACATTTTGTGTTACAGCTTTTTTGGTTTTAGTGTTTTCTTTGACTGATGTATCTATTTCTGCTACTGAATCTTCCACTCCAGAGATTCTCTCTTCATCTCTTGAATTCTGTTGGTTTTGCTTTTATCTGTAGTTCCAGCTCTATACTTCAGATTTCCATTTCCATTTTTGCCTCATTTTGTGCCTTTTTTATTGCTTCTATTTCAGTTTTTAGTTCCTGGAATATTTCTTTCATTTTTTGGTTTACCTTTTCTTGATTTTCTTCCAAGGATTTGTTCATCTCTTCCAATTTTTTGTCTTTATTTTTTTCTATTCCTTTAAGGGAATATTTTTATATCTTCTTTGAAGGCTTCAATAATCTTCATAAAGGTATTTTTCTGTTGTTTCCTCTTCATTGCTCTGTTCAGGTCTTATAGTTGTAGAACCACCAGTTTCTTCTGGTGTTGCCTTGTTGTTCTTTATATTGTTACATGTATTTTTGCCCTGGCATCTATCTGCCCATGGCATGGGCATGATTATCTGTTCATGATTAGTCAGCTCCTAGTCACTTGTGGCAAGAGAGCTTGTGTGTCTCCTGTCTTCTCTGAGCAAGTAGTCTGCTTGATCTCTGACTCTGCTTTATACAGGTGTCTGAATTTCAAAGCATCAGTCCTCTGCTGATGCAGTTTGCCCTGGCAGTGGGGCCCAGCCTTGCAAGGTCCCCTTTTTTAGGTGTGCCTGGAGTAGCCCCTCACAGCCAATTTCTAACATCTATCTGCTAGGGAGAGTCTGAAATCAGACCTTAGGCATTGATCCTGGTCCTGGAGAGGGACTCTCTGTATGGGTGGTCCAGGTGTCAGAATTTGCTCACCTCTGGACAGGGATTTTGATTTCAAAGGCTTCAATTGTTCTCTGATTATGCAGTTCACCCTGGAGGCAGGGTCCAGTTGTGCGAGGTCTCTTCTTTTAGGAGTCCCTGGAGGATAGCCCTCCCAGCTAAAGTATAGGTCCTGTCTGTTAGCAAGAGTCTGAGATCAGACCCTTGGATATTATCCTGGCCCTGGGGAGGAATTCTCCAGATGGGCAGCCCAAGAGCTGGAATCTGCTCTCCTCTGATTTTTCTCTGGACAAAGGATTGAGTTTCAAAGGCAACCATCCATCTCTGTGCTCAACATCTTTAGCCATCAGAGAAATGCAAATCAAAACAACTTTGAGATACCACCTTACACCAACCTATAGTAGAGGGGCCACCTTAACAGGGCTTCCCTTATAATCAAATCAATAACCATTCTAAGTGTCATCACAGAACCTACATGCAATAATTAATAAAGGTGGATGCAGAAATCCATGACTGAAGACTAGGCTGAACTCCATTTCTATTGAGAGTGAGGGAGGAGAATCTGTATAAGCAAGGAGATAGGAATTATGAGGAAAAGTCCCACAGAGATGTCAGGCTGGAGCTCTGTGGAGCTCACTGAATCAAGAACAGCCATTTGGGATCTATTGGGAAAAGGAGCTAGGCCCTACAATGGTAGGCAACTGTCAATTGTCATGGGCAGTATGTGGAGTCTTGAAGGGTAGGATCAGACTGTGTTCCTGTGCTTGGGCTGGCACTTTAGAGCCCATTCCCTGCTGAGAAGCAACTATCCCACTCTTGATATTAGGATGAGGAAATTGGAACTGTCTGGAGTGGATGTTGAGCTGAACCACATTGGAACTTCTTGCTCTTTTGGGGGAAAGGGAACCTGAAGGCTGACTTGGAAGAGTTAGGAGAAGGGAAGGGAGGGGGAGCAGGAGTATGCATGGGGAAAAATACTTTCATAAATAAATAAATATTGTTTATTATTGAATTTTTATAAACAATAATCTCATTTGTTACAATAACTAAGACACACATTAAAAAATCTTGGACTAAGCAACCAATAAAATGATATTAAATATACAAACAAGTCTAGTATAATTTACATTATGAAAGCTGAACATTGTGGTAGTCTAAGAGAGAAAATGACATAGAACATGACAATAAACATAACCTGAAAATAGGAATGAACAACCAAAAATAAATACCTTAAAAAGAAAAAGAAACACAGTCTCTCACAGGTCTGGAACTTATTGATTAGTGTTTGCTTGCTGGCCAAAGAGCCCCAGGCATCTGCTTGTCTCTATCTTCCAACACCAAGATTACAAATGTCCATCACCACACCTGGTTTTGCTTTCTTACTTATAACTATGAATGTTGACCATAGCTGTTCCTTGGAAACTACGAGAACTCCTGGGTTGCAGGTAGGCATTCCTAACCACTTCTATTGACTCCAATTTTCATTCAATATTGAAGTACCCGACTTAGATTGCAGAGGCATTAAAATCCAATGAGAGAAACTGAGTTCTGTAGTCAGAAAAAAAAGTGTGTAATCTTGGCTGCTGTATCTAAATAGGAAAAGACCAAGGTCAGCATCTCTTAAAGCATAACAGCTCAGAATCCTAGAAGAAAGTTAAAAATGACAGCCTACAGAATGGGAAAAGATTTTCACAAACCCTACAAGTGATAGAGGACGGATCTCTAAGATATATAAAGAACTCAAGAATCTAGAGCCCAAAACCTTGAATAACCCAATCAAAAAATGGGGTTCAGATCTAAAAAGGGAATTTTCAGCAGAGGAACTACGAAAGGCACCTGAAAAAGTGTTCTTCATCTTTAGCCATCAGAGAAATGCAAATCAAAACAACTTTGAGATACCATCTGACACCTGTTAGATTGGCTAAGATAAAAGACACAGAGGACAGCCTATGCTGGAGAGGATGCGGAGCAAGGGGAACACTCCTCCATTGTTGGTGGGAGTTTAAGCTTGTTCAGCCACTTTGGAACGCAGTATGGTGGTTTCTCAGAAAACTGAGAATCAATCTCCCCAAGGACCCAGCAATTCCACTTCTGGGTGTATACCCTTAAGAAGCACAGTCACACTCCAAAGGCATTAGCTCAACTATGTTCATAGCAGCATTATTTGTATAGCAAGAACCTGGAAACAACCTAGATGTCCCTCAACTGAAGAATGGATTAACAAACTGTGGTATATCTACACAGTGGAGTACTACTCAGCAGTAAGAAAAAATGATATCCTAAAATTTGCAGGCAAATGGATAGATTTGCAGAATATCCCCCTGAGTGAGATATCACAAACTCAGAAAGATAAGCAGGGGATGTACTCACTCATTAGTAGTCTCTAAACAAACAAACAAACAAGAAAAAAGCAAAGCATGCCCAAGCTGCAAACCATAACCACTGAACAGCTTGGGATCAGAAACACCCTGGACTGACTCCTTGGATCCCACTCCCCCTACAGAAACACCTGACTCACTCTTGAGAGAGGGGGGAGAAAACTGGATCTGCCAGGAGTGGAAACTGAGCTAAACAATATTGGGTCAGTGGGACCATGGGACTGCCTGTTGCCTGCCCAGGGAGGGGATGGGGAGTTGTAGAGAAGAAAGAATGACCTGATGTGGGAGGGGGAAGGGACCTTGAATAAGGATATACAAGGATAGAAAGTGTGACTTCTTTGTTCATAATAATAACGATAAAAAAAGAAAAAAATGCAAAGTCTTGGATTTCTTCCAGACCTACTAACTCAGAGACTTCTAAGACCTAGACCAAAAATCTGAATTTTAAGAACTGTTCCAGATTATTCTAATGAGCTCTAATTTGAGAATACTCAGCTTTAAGTTTTTCTTTCTGAGTCTCCTTTGTATGCCCTGGCATGAATTTTTAAAAGTAATATGTCAAATGTAGAATATAGTACTTCTCAGCTACTGCCTTTTGACTCTGAGAGTCAAAGTTTCAAAAATATTATAACCTGAATAATGCAGATAGTTTGGAAGCCTATCCTCCAGTGAAAAAATTTTAAAACAGTATTTTCATTTGTTATTTTACAAAATGTATATAGCACAAAGAAGTTCGCAAAATATTGTTTAATAAGATGTCTAAAATATCTCCTGGATCAGATGCATAGTGCTTGTCTAGCATGTATGAGACTGGGTTAAGTCCTTCATACTAAGGATAAAAATCCTCCTTTCCCATATCTATGTGCTCCATACAGGAAGCAAAGACTCAGTTCTTGATCTCCCACATCGGCTACCTATGCTTCTGCCATGAATCCTTTCTTCTTTTTCTCACTATTTACATCTTAAAAATACATGTTACCTTTAGAGTTATAACTTAGTCTTTTAGAAGTATTTGTCAGCCCTTTTGTACTCCTGCTTGAACAAAAAGTTTTCAATTTAATGGAAAAATTTTTTAATATTTTTTATTATGAATAAAGTCTCATTTCTATCCATGTATTCCCTTGTTTAAACTCCCTTCCCCCTTCCACCTCTCCTGACCCTTCCAGTTACTCTCTCTTCTCCCCATCTCCTTATGTCCTCCCCAGTAAGGGCAGGAGGTCCCAAGGTTCCATGGTGGATGAGTTCAGCATCCACTCTAGGCAAATCCGCTTTACTCACCCTAACATCAACACTGGGTCAGGTGTTCCTCTGGAGGGAATGGGCTCTAAGATGCCCATCCAAGCTGTTTCAGATTCCAAGCTGTTCAGTGGTTGTGGTTTGAAGCTTGGGTATGCTTTGCTTTTTGTTTAAAGTCCACTATTGAGTGAGCACATCCCCTGCTTATCTTTCTGGGTTTGAGATACCTCACTCAGGAGGATATTCTCCAAATCCATCCATTTGCCTGCAAATTTTAGGATATCATTTTTTCTTACTGCTGAGTAGTACTCCACTGTGTAGATATACCACAGTTTGTTAATCCATTCTTCATTTGAGGGGCATCTAGTTTGTTTTCAGGTTCTTGCTATTATGAATAATGCTGCTATGAATATAGCTGAGCTAATGTCTTTGAAGTGCAACTGTGCATCTTTAGGGTATACACCCAGAAGTGGTATTGCTGGATCCTTGGGCATATTGATTTCTAGTTTTCTGAGAAACTGCCATACTGCATTCCAGACTTGATGAACAAGCTTACACTCCCACCAACAATGGAGGAGTGTTCCCATTGCTCTGCAACGTTTTCAGCATAAGCTTTCATCTGTGTCTTTTAAACTAGCCAATCTGACAGGTGTCAGGTGGTATCTCATAGTTGGTTTGATTTGCATTTCTGTGATGGCTAAAGATGTTGAGTACTTTTTCAAGTGCCTTTCAGTCATTGGTAATTGTTTCATTCTGCTTTCTCTTCATTGCTCTGTTCAGGTTTTGTAGTTGTAGAACCACCAGTTTCTTCTGGAGTTGCCTTGTTGTTTATATTATTATATGTATTTTTGCACTGGCGTCTGCCCATGGCTTCAGTGGTTCACAATTATGTGGCTCCTGCTCAGTTGTGGCAAGAGGGCTTGTGTATCTCCTGACTCCTCTGAGGAAACAGTCTCCTCGATCTCTGACTTTGCTCTGGGCAGGAGTCTGAATTTCAAGGACTCAGTCCTTCTCTGATGTGATGATGCACTTTGCCCTAGAGGCGGGGCCGGCCATTCAATGTCTCCTCACAGCCAAACCCTAGTTCTGTCTGCTAAGGAGAGTCTGGGATCAGGCCTTGCAGATTGACCCTCATCTCGGAATACAACTTTCCGGGCGGGGAATCTGGCACCGGAATTTGCTCACCTCACCTCTGGATAGGGTCTGAATTTCAAAGTTCTCAGTCCTTCTCTATTGATGCATTTGGAGGCAGGGTTGGCCATGCAAGGTCCCCTCTTTTAGGTGTGGCTGGAGGAGCCCCTCACAGCCAAACCCCTGTCCTGTCTGCCACGGAGAGTCTGGGATCAAGCACAACAGACCAATCCTGGTCCCAGAACACAATGTAGGGATCTTAATGGACAAATTTTTAACAAGAGGTTTCTGGCCCATCCAGCTGGTGATCCAGACCCTCAGACCTACATTCCAGATGGACTAGCCCCAAATAATCACACAAAGGCTTATATTAATTTAATGATGTTTGGCCTATGACTAAGACATATTGCTAGCTAACTCTTATATCTTAATCCAACCCATTTCCATTAATCTGTCTTGTCACGTGTCCCATGGCTTACTTGTGTTACCTTACATGTTGATTCTTGGGTGACTGGTTGGTGTCTCTTTTGAGTCTACCCTCCTTCCTTTGTCTATGCTCTGATTTCCCCACATACTTCTAAGATGCCTGCTACAGACCAAGACAGTCCTTTTATTAATGAATGATATTCACCACATACTGAAAGACATCCCATGTCACAAATTCATTATTTCCTCTCAACTATGAAGATGAACAACATATTAATATGAATTTAGATGGTGGATCTCATCAACTTATTCAGATACATACAACATATGAGCTTTCCAAATGTATACACAACTGTTGAAAAACATAGACATAATTAAATTTTGAATATTAACTCATAACTGATTAAGAGCCATGAGCTACAGTGTAAGAGGATGGATCTGTAAAGCAGAAAGAAAAAGTACAGCAAGCTGCAGAAATATGCAAATGTACAGTTTCCATGTTACCCTGGAGAATGTCCAATCCTCAATAAGGTCTGGTTCTTTATCTCTTCCAAAGCTCCTTATCTTCCTCTGTCAATCCTAGTAAAACTTCACCACTGAGGATCCAGAACATGTTTTTGCTCCTTGCAACTTGAAAAGTTAAAACAAACAGATTTTTGTGAAGTGAAATTTGTTGATATTTCTCCTGATTTGTTGTAATAATACAGTCATTTCCCCTTTTTACAGAAATGGGCATTATAGAAAGCAAATCTGTCAGTATTGGGAAGACAAGGTTTTAATTTCCTAAAGAGAACTCTGGTAATGACTACTGGAAAAGGAGAGAAATCTCAAACTTAAAATAATAACAGGTACTTCTCATTTTCCTTCTCTTCATTACTCTGCTTAAATATGTTCTCAGAATAGTCTGACATAGTGTTTGCTAAATTAAAATGACCACTTACAACAAGGTTGTTGTACTAAGCTATATACATATATGTATACAGCAGATTTTTCAGTTCTATTTAGGTCACTTAATCGGTTTTTATTTTAAACCATAAAAACTACATTATCAAGAGTGCAGAAATAGAGGACCTAGTGTGTTATGCAAGGACCTGGAACAGATGCCAGGGTCTAGAAGACCTGGAAGGTGATGGTTGATGTCCAATAGTTACAGGTTGAACATTTGTATTACAGAGATGTTGAGCCTCTAAAACTGTTTCTAGATGTGAGTCAGCTCTTTTCTGTGAAACCATGTTTAAGATCCCTCCCACTAAGTTTCTGCTCTCAGATGGTAGAAAATCAATACAAGTTTAAAAATAGACTAAACTGCTTCTTGTAGCTTCAATGTATGTGACTTAAATGTTTACTTTTCATCTGTTCCAGTGGGTAGTATGCATATTTGAAGTACATAAAAAATTAATGAGGAAGCAGTGGGTCCTATTTTGTGAAAAGGAAAACAGCACTCTTTATACTGGGTCCAGTTTCTGATTTGTAATCTATACATGTTGCTAATTAGGATTTTGTCCAACTGCAATAAAACAAGCAAAGTTAAAGTTAACTCTCTCTCTCTCTCTCTCTCTCTCTCTCTCTCTCTCTCTCTCTTTCTCTCTCTCTCACACACACACACACACACACACACACACACACACACACACCTGCATATTATGTTTGTGAGTATATTAGGTGCCAACTGTTTCTATTTAAAAGATCATTATCCTGAGACGGGGAGCCTTCTGTTACCCACAACACCTACATAAAAGTGTCAGGAGTATTTATAAAGCAAGTGGCCTTCTACTTGCTTACTAACACTAACAGTATTAACTGTTGAAGCTAGATAAATACCACATGGCACAAAGAATAATCATCATTCTGACAGGGTCTTAGATAAATCCAACTTGATAAAGATTAAGGCAGAAAAGCATTTCCATTAATCTCAGCAAGCAAAGAAACTAGGGCCCTATTACTTTCTAAAATGTAGAAGTAATGAAAAATTAAATTTAAAAGCAAGCACAAGATAAATACTCATAAAACAAAATCAAACTTTAAAAATAAGATGTAAATATTTAAAGAAAGCAATACATTTAAAATCATCCTTATATACATATGGATTTTGTTTCAGAAAAATGTAAATTTAAAACCAGCCTCTAAAAATGACATAAAATTGATTGTTTTGGGTACTGGGGATGGAGGAATAAGATTTAGAAATATGCACCGGGACCTGTGCTCTCTGCGGCGTCCCAGCGCACTCTGGAGCAGGGGCAGCTGAACTCTGCACCTGGCCACACCCGCAGCTCCTGCTGCTCAGGGAATCTACTAGGAGCCCTACTGCGACCCTGAACTGAGTGAACTGAGCAAACTAACTGCAGGGGTCTCTGAGGGGCGGTTTCGAACCCTGACCAGAGAGGTG
>PVIH01016907.1:9325-43958 GCA_004025045.1 Sigmodon hispidus
AAAAAAAAAAAAAAAAAAAAAAAAAAAAAAAAAAAAAAAAAAAAAAAAAAAAAAAAAAAAAAAAAAAAAAAAAAAAAAAAAAAAAAAAAAAAAAAAAAAAAAAAAAAAAAAAAAAAAAAAAAAAAAAAAAAAAAAAAAAAAACAAAAAAAACAAAAAACAAAAAAAAAAACAACAAAAAAAACAAAAAACAAAAACAAAAAACAAAACAAAACAAAAAAAAACAAAAAACAAAAGCTTGCCTGAAGATTAGAGAGCAGAGCTAGCCACGAGTTAAGCATAGAAGCCAGGCAGTGGTGGCACACACTTTTAACTCATGCATTTCGGGGGAGGAAGTAGAAGTTCAAGGCCACTCTGGGTTACACAAATTCACATCATTCTTTAAGAGAAAGAAAGCCTTTTGGTGGTGATGGTGTGCACCTTTGATCTCAGCATTAGGGAGGTGGAGACATGAATATAAGACAGATGGAGACAAAAGTTTGGCTCTGTTCAGTGTGAAATTTTTATAGATGTAAGATGTTTCTGGTGGCTGGCTTCTCTGATATTTCAGCTTTACCTCAACATTTGACTCTAGGTTTTTATTATAAGACTTATTAGGATCACACTTCAGATATATATGTTCCTTGCTCAGCCATTTTCTTTGCTGCTGTATTCATAATATATAAAAGCAGAAACAACTTAAACACTTTTTAGTTGATGAAAGGATAATGAAAATGTGATATGTTTACACAATGTGATTATTTTCAGCTGGAAAGAAATTAAATCATGAAATTTTTATGGAATCGATGGTACTGAAAAATATATTAAGTAAGGTAACCTAGACTTAGAAATAAAAATTACACATTTACTTATTTTTATTTGTGGAGTCTAACTCTAAATATTTATATTTATTAACCACAGAAATTAGAAAAGCAAAATGTAACCACTGGAAATTGGAAGGGCCCTAGGAAACAAGAAAATTCTAGGACAGAGTTATGATAATGGAAATGTGGAAAAGGGAAATGTGGGAGAATTGACTTGAACAGGAGAAGCAGAGTGAGGAGACTGAGCAAGACAGAGGAAGGGGTGAGGGTATAATTTTCATTGAGAATGTTTAAAATAGATCTAGGGGTAAATCATTTCATAAATTTAATAGTACATATTTATAGTGTGTATACATATTGTGTGTGCATTCATGTCTGAAACATTAATAATTTAAAATGCATCAATTTGAAAATAAATAGTGGAACACAGAAAAAATTAGAGGGAGGAAGAAATAATTTCAATGATATGGGCATAGTTTCTATGAAATTCTAAACAATAAAATTTTATTTAAATAGTAATAATTTCTTGTCTGTTTAATTAAAAAATTTTGCTCTACTGTATATAACTTCTTCACTCATGGGCTTACATACAAGAATTCATATTTTTTATTACTGAATCTATTTAATATAGACAGTATGTACAAGTGTTCAGGGCTGATCACTTTGGAATAGATAATTTGTCATTTCATTCAAGGATAATGATATTCTCTCTCTCTCTCTCTCTCTCTCTCTCTCTCTCTCTCTCTCTCTCTCTCTCTCTCTTTCTCTCTCTCTCCTCTCTCTTGCCATTCCTTGATTGTCTACTACATTGCTGAAGGTGTTTATCAGTGGTAGAAGTTCTCAGGTAGAATTTTGTTGGTCATTTATGTATACAATTATATCCGCAAATAGAGATAGTTTCATTTCTTCTTTTCCAATTTGTATCCCTTTAATCTCCTTTCAGTCTCTTATTGCTTTAGCTAAAACATTGAGAACTATATTGAATAGATAAGGAGAAATAGGACATTCTTGTCTATTTCCTGATTTTAGTGGGATTGCTTTGAGTTTTTCTCCATTAAGTTTGATGGTGGCTGTCGGCTTCTTGTAAATCACCTTTATTATATTGAGATATTTTTCCTGTATTCCTGAACTCTCCAGGGCTTTTTATCATAAAGGAGTGGTGGATTTTGTCAAAGTCTTTTTCAGTGTCTAAGGATATGATCATGTGGTTTTTTTCCCTCCGTTTTTAACCATCCCTGCATTATTTTGGGATGAAGCCTACTTGATCATGGTAGACGATATTTTTTTATATGTTGTTGAATATGGTTTGCCAGAATTTTGTTGAGAATTTTAGCATCAATATTCATTTATTGTCTGTATCTCTTCATGTAGAGATGAGACCTTGTGAAATTTCTTCCTTCATCAATAACATTATCTTCTGGCATTATCATTTTTTGTCTTTTTTTTGGCACCCTATTGTTGACTGCTAATGGAAGCAGCTTCTTTGCTCCATCTAAGAGAAACTATCTTATAGCAGACTTTCTGATCCTATGATTTTTAAACTCTTTCAGGACCCCTTTACCATAATTTTTTTCTGAGAATAAGGTGTTGTGGCTTGCTTCTAGATTTATCAACTGCATTTCCATTGAGACTTATTATCTCCTCATTTGGACCAATTGTGGATACCAAATAGTCTCCTTCTTTTGCAAAAAGTAGCATATTTTATTAGGAGCAAGAGCAATATTTATCTGTGTGTATAAGATAAGTATTTAGAACAAAAGTGAAAATTATATGTGTTTAGGAAATGGCTGTAGTAAGTTCTCCGTGGTTTATGTTATCTCCAGTTAGTTGTAGTTGACTAAGTTTATAGTATCAAATATAAACTCCTCCCATTGGCCTTATGTTCAATTAAATAGTTGCTGATTATTACTAATATATAAGTTTCACAACCACACCATTATGGTTATCTTGATAGACCATTAATTATGATTTGTAGGCATTACAGTTGGATAGCACGATGTATTTCTTCTCTCCCTTGGCAGTTCGCTTACCATCGTTTAATTATCAGTGATGTAATCAGAGAGAAGACTCCAGGCTAATTCAAATTGGATTGCAGCACTTAATGTGTACAATATGTACATTATCTTCATCAGTATTCTTATTTTCAAAATGTGGAGATAATCAAAGGCAATAGCAATATTATATTTGCTTTTGGTGTTTCTTGAACTTCCCTGACTAACAACTTGAGATAGATTTTGTGTTCCTTGTACTAGGGGTTTTGGTAGATGGGCTATTGCTCTTTGTATGCTTTACTTTATTATACTCATTATCACTAACTACATTCTAGTTCTTTGTATTTATACACTCATATAAGCATAGTCCCCACTCTTCATTAAAAAAAAACATATTAGCAGGATTATATTTTGTTACACTGGAAATATTTATCCCTCTTACTCTCTTAATAAAACACCGATTGGCCAGAAGCCAGACAGGAAGTGTGGGTGGGGCTATCAGACCAAGAAAACTCTGGGAACAGGAAGAGCAAGGCAGAGATGTCAGAGAAATGTCAGCAGACCCAGAGGAAAAAAGATAAAGATTTGCTCTGAGAAAAGGTACTAAGCTACATGGCTAAACAAGATAACAATAATGTGTTGAGTTAAGATGAAGGAGCTAGCAATATATCTGATCCATAATTCAGCATAAAATTAATATAAAAATTTGTGATTATTTGCTGTTAAGTGGAAGCCCAGCTATGAGTGTGTTTGAACCTCAGTGCTAGCCAGGAAATTCAGGCCAGAAACCTATTACTACAAAGCTTCCCTTTGCAACAGATATCACTTGTTACAGAAAACCACAACAGATAAAATTGCAGACTTGCCAATCTGAGCCCCAATTGATACATCTACAATGCATCTCCTGTACAAAAGGCTAAAAGATAATTTTGGAAAAGAAAGTGGAATAATTGTAAAAAGCCAGAGATTCAGAGGTTTTGTGGGAAATTGTATGTCCTAGTAATATCAGAAACGATACCATAAAGTCTTACCAGAAGGGAACTACATAAATATAAGCTGTCAAAGGATAACACCATCACACATACAAACATGAATAGAAGAATGCTTGAGAGGCATTGACCATACCTAAAAACTACAGCAAAAAGATAGAAGAGGGTGCAGAACAGACATTACGCAGAATGAGCTTTAGAACATGGACTTTATTGCCTTAGTGTATTTTTGCTTTTAGTTTCCATTGAGAAATCAGCTCTCTGATACATTTCCATTTATAGGACTTCTGGTTTTTCCTCTTGCACCTTTTATGAGAATATACTTCTTCTGTGTCAGATAACTATTCCATGGGGGAGATTTTTTCTTCTTCAATTTCTATTTTGTATTTTGTGCATTTCTTATATCTGTAGAGGTACACCTTTCTTTAAATAGGTGATTTTTCTTCCACAATCCTTCTGAAGATCTGAAGTATGCTGTTTTTATAAGATTCTTCTCTTTCATCAGTGCATGCATTTTCTAGATTTGGTTTATTTGTGATGTTCTAAAGTTCCTGCATGTTTCTTTTGTGTACTTTTCAGTGACTAATGTAATTATTTTCTTTTATCAAAGTCTGAATATTCTATCTAACTTGCTTTTCTGTTAAAGATTTCCTTTGAGTGTACAAATTGAGTTATTGAGTTCTTTTAGTTCCATTTACACTTCAGCTAGAGTTTTCTTCAACATTTCCACCTGTTCATTGAACTCAGTTTTCAAAACATCAGCATTTTTTTTCTCATTTAACTCAGCCATATAATAATAACCTTTTGGACTTCAATTAGGAGAACGTTACTATCTTCTTTAACTCATTAAGGTATTTATTCATGTATTTACATTTTTTTCTATGACACCCTTGATCATATTTAAGTGCATTTTTTCCTTTTTAATACACCTTTATAGGACAACACTTAATGGCACAACACTTCTATGACACACTATGGCACAACATAATGGCCTGACATCTTTTTGGCACAAAAAGGAAACAATGAGGGGCTTTACATACTTTATCAAGCCAATCCCCTCACAAGGCCATGTAAGTAGGGGGAGGGGAGATGTTCTCAGTTGCTATGTGACTAAGTAAACAATGAAGGGGACCTTGGAGCTCTTTGTTCTGTTAAAGCAACTTCCCTAGGAAAGAGTTTGTGAAGGCTTAATTTACATCCTTAAACCTTCAAGTTAGGATCTTGTGTTAATGAATCCATGTGCAAGAAAGCCTTAGAAAGCTTTTTGGGTTAGTCAGGTGTGGCGACTTTAAGACATATCAATGAGTTAGGTAACTGCAGGGAAGACAGACATGGAGTAGGTTGGTGAGGGGGAAGGAGCCTGGAAGATGTTGTCTGTGTAACTGTTGTGCCCAACAAATTGAGGAACACACTGCTAAAAATTTCAAAAACAATAAAAAAGTTATAAAAAAGTCCCTGAGATTTAAATTCCATGGGGGGAGGGGACTATGTTTACATACAGAAATCCTCTGTAGGAATCGGTTTAGCACATTCAAAAGCAATTAACACCAAAACTCCTTGAGATTTTGGCTTTTCCTCCTTCAGGTCCCTTGGCTCTAATGGGTCAACCTGTGGCACCAAATAAGTTCCTATTTTGGATTTCTGTGGCTCCCAGCAAGTATTCTTCAGCTGCATCTGTTACTTCTGAATGACAGGAGAGAAGGGCACTATCCATTTCCAGAAGACAGTCAAGGGTTTTACTGAGAGTGGCCAAACTTGCAAGTGTTCAACGTTTCCAAGCATCTCCCAGAATGCATCCAGGTTCAGGCCACTACTGTCAAGGCTCTAAATGAGTGTGTGTCCCAACTGCCCAGCCTCACCAGGCTTGAGATGCTCACTTGGCTTCTGGATTAAGTGGATTAAAAAAAACGTATTTGTTCAGAAAATTAACTAGGTAGTTACCATTTAAGAACATTTAGATACATTTAGTGGATTTGGGAAGGTGAAATATTGTCATGATATCTCATATTGTATATGATTTTCCAATGTTACATTTTTGCTATTGCTCAATTTTTACTAATTTTATATAGTCATGCAGAGTTAGTAGGTCAGTCTTTCAGATACTTTATGCTGATTCTTGAATTGATACAGAGTTGGGGGAATTCCAGTTGACTGTTAACAGAATGAGTCTCCTAGATTGGTCAAGCTATCTGTGTGTATTCATTTTCTTATATTACTATGATAAATACCAGGGCTTAAAGCAATTCTGGTGAAAGACCCTCTGTAGTGGGTATCTCGGAGGCGTTGTTTACAGCGCGCTCCAGATAGTTAACTGTCGTTGTCTTCTCCTATATTCTAAAAGTTACTTCATGCTTCCAACTTTAAATATATATTTTCCTTCTCAGGTCTTGACGATGTTAAAGATTAAATAGTTAAAATTATTATTACTTCACATTCCAACAAAGACACTCAAGTCTTAAAACTCTATTATTTAAGATAAACAGCCTTAAAACAATCCCTATACATTTTTTTTATATCAACATTTTAGATATTAAATTACACCTTATAGTTGTTTGCTAACAATAGTTTGACCTCACTTATGTTAGTTCCTTCCTCTTTCCCACACACTGTCTTATAATAATCCCTATAATATATAGTTTTATATCTAGTTTAAAACCTTCCTATTTAGACAAAATAGAGAGATGTAGCGGGTATTCCGGAGGCGTTGTTTACAGCGCGCGCCCGCGCGCGGTAGCGCGCGGCAGCAGCTGCGGCGGCGGAAGGAGGGGCGAGTCTTCCGGCTCCAGCATGCGGCGGCTCCATACTGCAGTGACTAACTCTTTTGCTCGTGATTATAACAAAATAAATATTATTTAAAACATAGCAATTGGTGGCGGGTTTATTCCGCGATAACCCTCAGAGACCCCAGCCCAGAAACCAAGAGCTGACCACTGGATGCAAGCAGCAAGAGGTTTATTATTCACACAGGTGCCTGCAGGTGATCAGCAGCTTTGGCTAACTGAGCAAGCCAGGCACAAAAAGCAGTCCCCTTTTATAGGGAAAAGGGGGTTTCATCAAGATTAAGCATAGCGACATAAATCATGCACAAAGTTCAGCTAAGGGGCGGCAAGGTTGTTCGTTCTGATGGGGTCCTGGAAAAACTGCAAACATCTGGTTTGGGTTAAGATTAAACACTCGCAACACTTTCCACTGTCCTGTGGCCTGCCTTCCTTATCTTTTCCAGATGGCCTCCAACAGGCAGTTCCTGGATTTATTGTTGACTTGCCCTCAGATTGCCTCTTGCTAACTGGCCTTGTAGAAAATTTACACTGGTCAGGCTATTTTAGGATTGAGGTCTTTCATTGGGAGAAAGAGCTTTGTTTGCTTTACATATCTTGTATACAGACCACAGAGGGTGCCAAGGTACTCAAGGCACAGATCAGATGGGGGTTAGGAACTGAAGTAGAAACCAGAAAGAAATTCATGTTACAGGCTGTCTCCTCCTGACTTGAACAGTTTGCAAAACCACCTGCTCAAGAATGGTACCAACTACATTGGGCTGAGTCCCTTCATATTCTTTATCGAACATGATAATTCTGAGGCTAGCCTGCAGGGTAATCTGATGGGTGCTTTCTCCTCACTGAGGTTTCCTCCTCTCAAATGGCTCTGTTTTTTGTAAAGTTAACAAATAAGCAAACCAAAGTTGGCTATTAAGCTAGGCCTGGAGATATGGAGATGACACTTAACAATGGACCTTTGTGACATTCACCAAACAGGGATAATACACATGCTAAATGATCTGAGCTAGAACTGGAAGTGTTGGGAGGTTTTGGTAGATGATGTCCTGTTCTAATAAATTCATGAGGCTTGGTTGGTGCACAAACTGTGTGACCTGAGTTAGTCCTGATTGTGTAGGGATGATATGGGTAGCTGAATCCATAAATTATTAAGCAATATTGATAAGCTGCACATTAGTTGGGTGCAACAGTTCCAGTATTCTTTAAGTTTCTGATTAAATGATCAATGAATAAACCAAGATATTTGCAAGTCTTAGAGTCCATGGTGTATAGTTTAGTAAAACCATTAATAAAAATCAGTGCCAACTTTTTCTTGTGTCATTCTGCTTCCTAAGAAGATACTGAAATCATAGCACTACTTCTAAGTTTACTCATAAACTGCCTGATGTGTTTCTTTACTAGTTAATCTGTAAACATAAATTCTACTAGTCAGTTAACAGCTTGTCAGCAGGTTCAAAAATATTGTTCATTGAAATATATGCTTGGTAATATCTGTGGAGTCTCACATCTCTACACTCTTAGTACAAGGAATGTGGAGAACCAAAATTTTTTAGTTCAAACACGCTCTGCAACTTAAAGAATTTGAAATCACTCTAGGATACCAGAACCTCTGCCTCAAGAAAGAAAATCAAAACAAATATGCTTCCCATAGGGAATTCAAGAAATATGTGTGTGTGTGTGTGTGTGTGTGTGTGTGTGTGTGTGTGTGTGTGTGATGAAATCCAAAGACAATCAGTTTAACCTCTGACCAAAAATATCAATCAAAGAATGTTACATGGCATGTAACATTTTCTGTTTGCTTTTTCATTCAGCAAATTTTTATAGTGATTTTCACTCTGACCTTCCTAATGTGGCTTCTCTCCTTTATTGTCCTTCTAGGAATTCCACTTGGAATTATATATTTTACTGGGTCATCCTACCAAGTTTGTTTTTTTTATTTTTTTATGAATAAAGTCACATTTTCTATCTGTGTATGTGCTTATTCAAGGTCTCTTCTCCCTCCAACCTCCTCCAGTCAATCTCTCTTCTCCACATCTCTCCATCTCCTCCCCAAGCATGGGCAGGAGGTTGAAAAGTTCCAATATTGCTCAGTTAAGCATCGACTCCTGGCAGACCAGTTTCCTCACCCCAACATCAAGACTGACTCAAGTGTTTTTCTAGGGGAAGTGGGATATAAGGTGCCACTCCCAGGTGTTTCAGAAAAAAAGCTGTTCAGAGGTTGAAGTTTGCAGCTTGGGCATGCTTTACTTTTTGCTTTTTTAATAAAGAGTCCACTAATGAGTGAGTACACCTCCTGCTTATCTTTCTGGGTTTGAGACACCTTGCTCAGGAGGATATTCTCCAAATCCATCCTTTTGCCTGCAAGTTTTAGGATATCATTTTTTTCTTACTGCTGAGTAGTACTCCATTGTGTACATGCACCACAGTTTGTTAATCCATTCCTCAGTTGAGTGGCATCTAGGTTGCTTCTAGGTTCTTGCTATTACTAATAATGCTGCTATGAACATAGTTGAGCTAATGCATTTGGAGTGTGAATGTGCATCTTTCAGTTATATACCCAGAAGTGGTATTGCTGGATCTTTGGGGAGATTATATCCCACTTTCCTGAGAAACCACCATACTGCATTCCAAAGTGGCTGAACAAGCTTACACTCCCACCAACAATGGAGGAGTGTTCCCATTGCTCCACAATCTCTCCAGCATAGGCTATCCTCTGTGACTCTAATCTTAGCCAACCTGACAGGTGTCAGGTGGTATCTCAAAGTTGTTTTGATTTGCACTTCTCTGATGGCTAAAGATGATGAGCATTTTTTCAGGTACCTTTCAGCCATTTGTAATTTTTCTGCTGAGAATTTCCTTTTTAATTCTGAACCCCACTTTTAATTGGGTTATTCATGGTTTTTGAGCTCTAGTTTTGTGAGTTCTTTATATATTTTAGAGATCAGTCCTCTATCACTTCTACGGTTGGTGAAAATCTTTTCCCATTCTGTAGGCTGTCATTTTTTTCCTATTCACAGTGTCATTTGCTTTAGAAAAGCTTCTCAATTTCATGAGGTCCCATGTATTGATTTTTGTTCTTAGTGTCTGTGACACTGGTGTTATATTTAGAAAGTGTTCACCTGTGCCAATTCCTTGGAGGGTATTTCCCATTTCTTTTCTATCAAGTTCAGGGTGGCTAGGTTTAGGTTGAGGTGTTTGATCCACTTGGATTTGAGTTTTGTGCAGGATGACAGGCTTAGATCTATTTTTATTTTTCTACACACTACCAACCAGATATGCCAACACCATTTGTTAATGATACTATCCTTTTTTCCATTGAATATTTTGGGCCTATTTGTTGAAGATCAGGTGGTCATAGGTTTTTCCGTTAAGGTCTGGATCCTCAATTCTGTTCCATCAATCCACAAGTCTATTTTTATGCCAGTACCAGGCTGTTTTTATTACTGTAGCTCTATAGGCTAATGTGAAGTCAGGGATGGTGATGCCTCCTGAGTTTCTTTTGTTAAGCAAAATTGTTTTGGCTATCCTAGCTTTCCTGTTATTCCAAATGAAGTTGGGTATTGTTCTTTCTAGGTCCATAAAATATTGTGTTGGAATTTTGATGGGCAGAACATTGAATCTGTAGATTGATTTGGAAAAATTGCCATTTTTACTATGTTGATCCTACCTGTCTAGGAATATGGGAAAGCTTTTCATTTTCTGATATCCTCTTCAATTTCTTTCTTCAGTGATGTAAAATTTTATTCAAATAAATCTGTTGCTTCTTTGGTTATAGTTACTCCAAGGAATTTAATGCTATTTGCAGCTATTATAAATGGTGATGTCTCTTTTATTTCTTTTTCAGCCCTTTTATCTTTAGTGTATAGAAGGGCTACTGATTTCTTTGAGTTAATCTTGTATCCTGCTACATTGCTGAAGGTATTAATCAGCTATAGGAGTTCCCTGGTTGAATTCTACAGGTCACTTATGTATACAATTATATCATCTGTAAATAGAGATAGTTTTACTTCTTCTTTCCTAATTTGTATCCCCTTAATCTTCTTTCATTCTCTTATTGCTTTAGCTAGAACTTTGAGAACTATATTGAATAGATAAAGGAAGAGAAGTCATCCCTGTCTAGTTTCAGATTTTAGTGGGATTGCTCTAAATTTTTCTCCATTAAGTTTGTTGTTGGCTGTTGGCTTCTTGTAAATTGCCTCTATTATATTTAGATATTTTCCCTGTATTCCTGATCTCTCCAGGACTTTTATCATAAAGGAATTTTGGATTTTGTCAAAGGTTTTTTCCGCATCTAAGGATATGATCTTTTTTTTTTTTAACCTTAAATTTGTTTATATGACGGATGACATTTATGGTTTTTTGTATGTTGAACCAACCCTGCATTTCAGGATGAAGCCTACTTGGTCATGGTGGATTTTTTTTTTAATTGTTGTATATGGCTTGCCAAAATTTTGTTGAGAATTTTTGCATCAATATTCATGAGGGAAATTGGTCTGTAATTCTCCTTCTTTGCTGTGTCTTTGAGTGGCTTGAGTATTAGGATTATCGTGGCTTCATAAAAGAAATTTGGCAATATTCCTTCAGATTCAACTGTGTGAAATAATTTGAGGAGTAAATGTAGTAATTCTTCTTTGAATGTCTGCACTGAAACCATCTGGACCTATGCTTTTATTACTTGGGAGGCTTTTAATAACAGCTTCAATTTCCTTCAGGGTTATAGATTTGTATAGGTAATTAATCTGATCTTCATTTAATTTTGTTAAATGGTACCTGTCCAAAAAGCTTTCCATTTCATCTAGGTTTTCCAATTTTGTGGAATATATATTTTCAAATTATGACCTGATAATTCTCTGGATTTCCTGGGAGTCTCTTGTTATGTCCCCCTTTTCATTTTTGATTTTGTTGATTTGGATATTCTCTCTCTGTTTTTTGATTGGTTTGAATAAGTGCTTATTTATCTTATTGACTTTCTCAAAGAATCTACTCTTTGATTCCTTGATTCTTTGTATTGTTCTTTTTTTTTTCCCATTGTATTGATTTAAGCTCTAAGTTTGATTATTTCCTGCCATCTACTCCTTCTAGGTGTGCTTGCTTCTAATTGTTCTAAGGTTTTCAGCTGAGCTGTTAGGTCTCTAGTGTGGGATTTCTCTAGTTTTTTCATATAGGCATCTAGTGCTATGAATTTTCCCCTTAAGACTGCTTTCATTGTGTCCCACAAGTTTGGGTATATTGTGGATTCATTTTTATTAAATTCTAGGAAGACTGATTCCTTTCTTAATTTCTTCCTTGACCCAGAAGTGGTTCAGCTGAGTGCTGTTTAGTTTCCATGAGTTGGTAGATTTTCTGTGATTTTTGATGTTGTTAAAGTCTAACTTTAGGTCCTGGTGGTCTGATATGATACAAGGGATTATTTTCATTACATATTTGCCTTATGATCAATTACGTGGTCAATTTTAGAGAAAGTTCCATGAGGAACTAAGAAATGTGTATATTCCTTTGCATTTGGGTGGAAGCTTCTGTAAATATCTATTAAAACCATTTGTATCATAAGCTCTGTTACATTCCTTATTTCTCTGTTAAGTCTCTGTCTGCTTGACCTGTCCAGGCAGGGTTGAAAGTGGGGTATTGAAGTCTTCCACTGTCAAGGTGTGAGAATTGTGGGATTTAAGCTTTAGTAGTGTTTTTGGGTTTTTTGTTTGTTTGTTTGTTTGATTGGTTTACATAGGTAATTGTTTGTATATTAGTGGCATAAATATTCAGGATTGAAATCTCCTCTTGACCAATTGTTCCTGTGATGAATAAGTAATATCCATCTTGGTCCCTTTTAATTGCTTTTAGCTTCAAGTCTACTTTGTTAGATATTAGAATGGTAACCCCAGCTTGTTTCTCAGAGCCATGTGATTGGAAAATCTTTTCTCAACCCTTTACTGTGAGCCTGTGTCTGTCTTTGTGGTTGAGGTGTTTTTCTTGTATGCAGCAGAAGGATGGCTTCTGTTTTTGTATATATTTTGTGTGTGTGTGTGTGTTTTTATAGGTGAGTTGAGTCCATTGATATTAAGGGACATTAGTGACCACTGATTGATGTTTGCTGCTATTTTTGGTAGTAGCTTCTATGTATTTCCTTTCTCTGGGGTTTTCTTCTGTGTGATTATTGCTTGTTTGTGGTTTCGTGGGTGTATCTGGGATCATTAGGTTGGAGTTTTCCCTCTAATGTTTTCTGGAGGGTCGGATTGTTAGATAGGTATTGTTTCAGTCTGAGTTTGTCATGAAATATTTTGTTTACTCCATCTATGTTGATTGATACAGTTGTCTAGGTTGGCAGCCATGCTCTTTTAGTGTCTGTATATCTTCTCACCAAGCCCTTCTTAATATCATTGTTTCGATTGAACAGTCAAGTGTAATTTTGATGAGTCTGCCATTATAAGTAAGTTGGCTCTTTTCTTTGCAGCTCTTAAATTTTTTTCTTAAACTTTGTTCTGAATGTTATGTGGCTTGATTATTATGTGACGAGCAGACTTTTGGGGGGATCATATCTAACTGGTGTTCTGTAAGCTTCTTGTATCTTTATAGGCATTTCCTTCTTTAAGTTAGGAAAGTTTTCTTCTATGATTTTATTGAATACATTATCTGTGCCTTTGAGCTGGTATCCTTGTCCTTATCCTATTCTTATTATTCTAAGGTTAGGTCTGTTCATAGTGTCCCTAATTTCCTGAACATTTTGTGTTATGGCTTTTTTGGTTTTAGTATTTTCTTTGACTGATGTATCTATTTCTGCTACCAAGTCTTCCACTACAAAGATTCTCTCTTCCATGTCTTAGATTTTGTTGGTTATGCTTGTATCTGTAGTTCCAGCAATTTTCTTCACATTTTCTATTTCCACCTTTGCCTCATTTTTTGGCCTTTTTTATTGCTTGTATTTCAGTTTTTAGTTCCTGGAATTTTTTTTTTCATCTTTTTGGTTAACTTTTCTTTGATTTCTTTCCAGAATTTGTTCATCTCTTCCAATTTTTTGTTTGTATTTTCTTTTATTCCTTTAAGGGAATTTTTTTATATCTTCTTTGAAGGCTTCAATAATCTTCATAAAGGTGTTTTTGGTGTTGTTGTTTCCTTCTGTTTCCTCTTCATTGCTCTGTTCAGGTCCTGTAGTTGTAGAACTGCCAGTTTTTTTCTGGTATTGCCTGGTTGTTCTTTATATTGTTATATGTATTTTTGCACTGGCATCTGCCCATGGCTTCAGTGGTTCACGATTAGGCAGCTCCTAGTCAGTTGTGGCTTGAGGACTTGTCTTTTTGGTGTGCCTGATTGAGTCCCTCACAGTCAAAACCTACCTCCTGTCTACTAGGGAGAGCTGAAGTCAGAGTCTAGGGATTAATCCTGGCTCCAGAGAGCAATTCCCTTGAAGTGTGGTGGTCTGGGAGCTTACCACTGGGCTGGGTCTGAATTTCAAAGTCCTCAGTCTTTCTCTGCTGATACAGTTGAAGGTGGGGCGGTGCAAAGTTCCCTCTTTTAGATGTGGCTGGTGGAGTCCCTCATATCCAAACCCAACTTCTATCTGTTGTGGAGTGCTGAGATCAGAGTCTAGGGATTTACCCTGGACCTGCAGAACAAGTCCTCCGATCATGTTTAAAAGAAAATCAGATAATTCCTGCAATTTACTCACTGTTTCAATAAAAAGTTCTAGTAAATTTAATAGCTTAAATGCAATAAATTAATTTATTTACAGATATGTAGGTTAAATTCAGTATAAATTTTTAAGGATTAAATACAAAGTACAATGAAAGCAATAAAAGTTTTAGAAGTTCCAGGGAGGAATGTATTTTTTTTTTTTGTTCCTTTGAATTTATGTTCTATGAGCTGTCATGATGGATTCATCACTTTTTTGCTATTTGTCATATCAGAAGAGCATCTTGCATCTCAAGACAGCTATGTTCTTTGGTTTACCACTTTGTTCTTCATTTTAAAAGTAGGCACTGATGTATTTGCTCCCTTTGAAAATGTGATTCTCTCACCTTTATTATTTTACATTGTTTCTTTGAACACTTACAACAATTTCCCCAATCTAAGAATTCATGTTGTTAAAGGAAACTCACCTAAATTATTTGGAGCAATTTACTGATCTCAAGTTCTGTAAACTTAATGGTATCTAACTGCTGAAGATCATCAAAGGCAGTAAATATATCCACAGATTCTGAAGTTAGGTCATAACAGTACAGGTGAGCCAGTACTATATGTACTAGCTTGGTTCAGTTGTCTATTTAGATTTCTCCATTATGATCTTGCCACAATTTGCTCATACAGTCCCTCTTCCCTCTCTTTGACTGGACCCTCAGAGCTTAGTCTAGATCCTGGCTGTGGATCAGTGCATCTGTTTCAATCATTTACTGGATGAAAGCTCTATAATGACATACAGGGCATTCACTAATCTGATTATCAGAGTAAGGCATCTCAGGCACCCTCTCTACTATCAATAGTAGTCCAAACTGGGGTCATCTTGGTGAATTCCTGGGAACTTCCCTAGTGCCAGGTTTCTCCCTAAGGCCATAATGTTTCTCTCTATCAAGATATCTCTTTCAATACTCACCCACTCCTTCCTGTTCCAGCTCCACCACCCAGTTCTCACACTGTACATGTTTTATGCATATTGTTTCAATCACTGTGAGTTGCACTGAGAAGAGTACACTTGGATTTCCATTTGATGTTTATGTGTTCTATCACCGCAGAAACTGTCAGTTCTTTTCATAGAGCATACTAAATGGAGAGTGGTAGCTTGACTTCTTGGACAGAGGGACAGTTATGCATTTCATAATTTAACAGTTTTTCTATGAAATGGCTGCTGTGACACATTACTATTTCCTTTTTGGAGAAACCTTTATATCTATAGTTTTTGGCGGAATGCATTAAAGTGTTCTCAGCTCCCAGCTCTCCATGAGGACCAGCAGCATCTACTGGCAAATTTGAAGAAAGCAATGCAATATTTGCTTTAAATAATGAAATTCAGGAAATATTTAAAAACATTAAGCAGTATTGTACGTAAAATATTTCATAGAAAAATGTGGGTTAGGAACAGGAATAAAATAATAAATTTAAGCAGTACAGATAAATTGGAGGCTTGCTTTTTCCTCTTCTCTGAAAAGGGCATTTTATCATAACTGTCTAATAAAAATATTATTTTGTTGAAATGTTTCTTTGCTGCAGTAAAATTACAAAGTAAACATTGCATTGCCTTCTTTTTTTTATCAAATACACTCATTTATAACAGAAATTGTATAATTGATTAAAATTCTTTAATATAAATTTGTACATGGTACAGGGACAGTTATGAATATGCTTTCTCTGTTTTAGTTTCTCTAAATTTCTTGAGTTAAAACTCAGGGTATCCACTTACTAGACAAGTATTCTTCCAGTGAGCTACATTCTGATTCTTAGGACTTGTAACAAATATTATTGGAATTCTGAACTTAAATTACACATCAATTTAAAATACAATACAAACAGTTAAGAATTCACCAAAACTATACTATTGGACAACCCTATCTTTCAAGCTTTCTTTCTTGCTTTAAAGACATGTGACATGCCTAAGACAATGAAGGTTATACAGCTACTTTAATGAGAAAAAGTAAATGACAGCTGAAGAAAATGAGCAAACATAGGAGAAAAGTTTTCTGCAGCAAAGTGTTAAGGACAAAGGATCGAGTATTTCCTTGGCTAGCACAAAAATCTAGGTAAAAATCCATAGCTCCCAAGAATCCCACAACTCATTTAAAACTAGATATGGCTGTGGTGTCTGTAATCCCAACATTAGGGGACAGGACAAGGAGGAGCTTAGGGGACAATGTGCCTGGCTAAAGTGGGAAGGTGCTGTTTGAGCAGGAGACCCTGTTGTAAGGGAATGAAGAAAGAACATTAGAGGTAGACATTAGATATCTTCCTATTGGTTCTTTGTCTGCATTGATAGGACCATACCTTTCAGACATGGGTACATAGATGCATAGACCACACAAGATACAAGGAAGGCATAGTCTACTTATGTCACTGGAAATCCACCTTAATGAATGTAATGTGCAATGACTAAAAAAAGTGTAATGCCAATTTGCTATTTCTTTCTATAACTGCATGAAAACAACAGTATCTCTTTTTCTCTCTAAGGGTATTGAGGTAAAACACGATACTAGAATCAAAGATTGGGCACAAGCCAAGCACTAACCCTGTTCAGAACCTTGATCATGAGCTATTTCAGTTTTGGAGCTGTGAGAAATAAGTCTTTAGAAGCTGTAGTAAACTAAACAGTTTAAGGAAATTTGAACAATACTAACAATAATTGATTGAGGTAACTACTAAGTACAAACACAATTTATTATAACTTTCAGACAGCTGGCTTGGCATTTGGGATTTAAGACAAATTTGTTATCACAGTTATATTGTTTAAAATAAGTTATATCCCAGCACATAGCATTGTTTGTTTATTGTTATACTCTATGTATGTGAGGTATATGAAGATACTTGTTTGGAGGTATGCTCAAAGGGCAGAGGAGGATGCCATGTGTCCTGCTTAGTCTCTTTGACTTATTCCTTTAAGACAGAGTCTACCAATGAACATGGAAGTAGACTGTGAAACCATTTCATGCCAATAATTGTCCTGCACCTGTCTTGTGAGTTACAAGAACCCCTGTCATCCTAGACTTTCAATAAAAATGACCCATGTATACTCAGCACCTCATTTGGATACACCTAGCACTCTTTACCCACTGAAACTTCTCTGCAGTCTGCAGCATTGCATTTCAAAGTGCCATTCTCAATCCTCTATAAAAGAGAAAAATATTTCGATTAATTTCTTTATGTGTTTAATTTATCACATTTTAAGTAAAATTTTTAGATTTATTACGTATAGTATATTAAGTCAGTTAAAGGAGTTTAGTATAGCTATTAATTGCTTTTTCTCTTCATTTTATAGGCTCCTGTGATAGGGTATGAAATTGTTTACCCTGTGCCTATACAGGTGGAAATGACAGGCAAGTTGAACCAACGGACTTCTCCATTTTTCAACTAACTGAATGGTTATTTAAACTGATAATTAGAGGAAAGGGAAGAAGGTTCATTTTTCATGTCTTTTTACATTTTATTGAACAGTAGGTTCTTTAATGCATGAAAAAAAATTCTATCTGTGAAAAACTTTGAAAATGCTTTTACAGAATAATTATTCTTTTCAGATAACAAATATTGAAGGACAGGGATTAGGTTAGAGACTAAATATGAAATCTTAAAAAGAAAACACATTTTCCTCTAATAACATTTTTAGTGCTATGGTAGTAATTCATGTTGGAATTTTTATGAGATGAGTAAGTTTTCTGACTTAAGTCATCTTTCATGGGCTTTTTCTGATGCATAATTTTCCCAGACCTCATGCTGCCTGTGTGAAGATACCAATTTTATCTTTAGATTACTGTCATTGCTTTAAGTTTGTGAGTTATCTATGAATTTAAAGAAGAAGCTCTTCAACAGATGTGTGTAGACATTGTTGGCACCCAATATGGATATTTTCACTTTGTAAATCAGAAGTAGAATCATTTTATCCCTTGAATATAAGTTGTGCTAAACTGTCATTTAACAACAATGAAATGTGAGATGTGACACACTATTCATTGGCTAAAGCAGGTAAGACCACAAAGAAGTGTGCCTTGTCCATACTCCAGTTCCCTCCAATATAAATCTTGCTTGGGCCGGTCACATGAAATGGCCAGTTCTGGCTATGTATTTTCTATTGGTAGGAATGTTAGCTAGAATTATCCTTGTAGGTTCCTGGGAATTTCTGAGGGATCAAGTTTCTACTTAACCCTGAAATGGTCCTCTGCTTTGGAGTCATCTCTTTCAGTAATCTTCCCTTCCATCTCTCCCCACTTGTTCCATCATGATCCCATCCTAGCCCACCCATGAAATCTCTTCTTGTTCCCCTACTAAGAGAGAGCTAATCATTCCCTCTTGGTTTCTTCTTGTTACACGGTATCTCTGGGCCAATGGACTGTAGCATAGCTAACCATTACTTTACAGACAATATCCACTTATATGTAAGTATATGTCATGTTTGTCTTTCTGAATCTGGGTTAAATCAATTCAGAATGATTTTTTTCTCTAGTTCTGTTCATGTACCTGCAAATTTTATGATATCATTGTTTTCAGTAGCTGAGTAATACTCCTCTGTTTGAATATAGCCCATTTCCTTCATTCATTCTTCAGTTGAAGGACATGTAAGTTGTGTCTAGGTCCTGGCAGTTACGGATAAAGTTGTTAGAAACCTAGTTGAACAAGTATCTTTGTGGTATGACTATCTTTTGGGTATATGTTCAAGATTGGTATAGCTGAGTTATAGCTTTATTGATTTCCAAAATGTCTGTACAAATTTGTACTCCCACTGTCAGTAGAGCATTGTTCCCCTTGCTCCACATTCTCTCCAGCATGAGCTTACAGTTATATTTTTAATCTTGGCTATTTGGAGAGGTATAAGATGGATTTTCATTGTCATTTTGACTTGTAGTTCTTGATCTTTTAGGATGTTCAGCATTTCTTTAGGGGTTTCTTGGCCATTTGAGATTCCTGGGTTGAGAAGTCTCTGATGAGATTTGTAACACATTTTTAATTGGATTATTCAGGCTTTTTGATGTCTAGTTTATTGAATTATGTTTTGGAAAATGGTACTGTTTCAGATGTGGGGTTCCTGAGGCTATTTCCCTTTCTCTAGGCTGCCATTTTGTTCTGTTGATGGTTTCCTTTTTCTTACAAAAGTTTTTGGTTTCTTGAGGTTCAATTTATTAATTATTTATCTTACTATCTGTGCTTTTGGTTTTCTTTTCAAAAACTTACATTCTATGCCAATGCACTTAAGGCTATTTTATACTTTTTCTTCTATCAGGCTCAACATAACTGGATATATGGTGAAGTCTTTGATATGCATGGACTTTGTTTTGTGCAGGATGATAAATATAGAACTGTTTACATTCTTCCACATGTAGTCATTAAATTATACCGACACCATTTGTTGAAGAATCTTCTTGTTGTGTTCTAATTTTTGCTTCTTTGTTAAAAATCATGTTTCCACAAGTATGTGGATTTACAACTTGGTCTTCAATATGATCCTAGTGATCTATCTATCTGTGTTTCTGTCATTAGTATGAGGTTTATATTACTATACCTTTGTGGTAGAACATAAAATTCTGTACAATAAAGGAACTTCTAGGAGTGTTACGATCTTTGATTGCAAGCTCTACAACTGGCTTGGTTAGAGTTACAAGAAGATATTTTATATTATTTGGAGCTATTATGAATGATGTTTTTTCTCTTTTTTTCTCATCCCATGTACTATTTGTACATGGGAAGACTACTTTTTTGATGTTATTGTTCATTATATTTTGTTTTATTTTCTTTGAGTTAATATTGTATCCTGATACAATTTTAAAGATGCTTATCAGTTATAGAAATTCTCTAATAGAATTTTCTGGGTTCACTTATATATACTGTCATTTCATCTGCAAATAATAATACATTGACTTCTTCCTTTTAAATTTGCATTCCCTTGTTCTCATTTAGGTCTTTTTTTTTATTGTTCTACTTAAAACTTCAAGTACTATATTAAATAAATATAGAGAGGGTAGATAGATTTATCTTGCTCCCAATGGTAGTGGTATTAAGTTTCTCTTACCTTAATATGATGTTGACAATCAGATTGCTGTATATTGCTTTAACTACATTTAGGTATGTAACTTGAATCCCTGATCTCTCTATGACTTTTATCATAAAGGGGTATTGGATTTTATTTAGAGACTGCTTGTTTCATTAATACATTGAATTTTTTTATTGATATTAGAAATTTCATGATCACTAATCTCCTATGACAGTAGATAAGAAGAAAGAGAAATTAAATGGGATATAAACTGGAAAAGAAGAAATGAGACTATCTCTATTTGCAGATGATATGATTGCATACATAAGTGATCCACAAAATTCTACCAGGGAACATCTACAACTGATAAGCACCTTCAATCATGTAGCAGGATACAAGGTTAACTCAAAGAAATTAACCTATACACTAAAGATAAAAGGACTGAAAAAGAAATAAGGGAAACATTACCCTTTATAATAGTTGCAAATAGCATTAAATACTTTGGAGTAAGTATAACCAAAGAAGTAACAGATTTATTTGACAAAAAACTTTAAACCACTGAAGAAAGAAATTGAAGAAGATATCAGAAAATGGAAAGATCTCCCATGTTCCTGGATACGTAGGCTCAACATAGTATAAATGGCAATTCTACCGAAAGTATCTACAGATTCAATGTACTTCCCATCAAAATTCTAACACAACTTTTTTACAGACCTTAAAAGAATAATATTCAATTTCATTTGGAATAACAGGAAAGCCAGGATTGTCAAAACAATTTTGTTCAACAAAAGAACCTAAGGAGGCATCATCATCACTGAATTCAAGATACACTATAAAGTTACAGTAATAAAAACGGCTTGGTTATGGCATTAAAAACAGACTTGTGGATCAATGGAATTGAACTGAAGATCCTGACATTAACCCCCAAACCTATGAACACCTGATCTTTGACAAAGAGGTCCAAAATATTCAATGTAAAACAGATAGTATCTTTAACAAATGATGTTATCATAGCTGGATGGTAGTGTGTAGAAAACTGCAAATAGATCCCAGCCTGTCATCCTGTAGAAAACTCAAATCCAAGTGGATCAAAGACCTCAACATAAACCCAACCACACTGAACTTTATAGAAAAAAAAGTGAGAAAATGTATTGACACACGTCACTACTCCATAAGTATATCACCAGTAGCACAGACATTAAGAACAACAATCAATAAGTGGTACATCCTGAAACTGAGAAGCTTCTGTAAGGCCAAGGACACAGTCATTAAAATAGAACAACAGCCTACAAAATGGGAAAAGAATTTTCACCAACCCTACAATTCACAGAGGACTGATCTCTAAAATATATAGAGAACTCAAGAAACTAAAGCCCAAAACCTTGAATAACCCAATTAAAAAATGAGGTTCAAAACTAAAAAGGGAGTTCTCAGCAGAAGAATTACAAATGGCTGAAAGACACTTGAAAAAGTGCTCAACATCTTTAGCCATCAGAGAAATGCAAATCAAAACAAATTTGAGAAATCACCTTACACCTGTCAGAATGGTTAAGATCAAAAAGACAGATGACAGCCTATGCTTGAAAGGGTGCAGAGCAAGAGGATCACTCCTCCATTGTTGGTAGGAGTGTAAACTTGTTCAGCCACTCTGGAATGCAGTATGACAGTTTCTCAGAAAACTGGGAATCAATCTCTCCAAGGATCCAGCAATACCACTATTGTCCTATTCTCTAAAGATGCACATTTACACTCCAAAGACATCAGCTCAACTCTGGTCATTGTGGCATTATTCATAAAAGCAAGTGCCTGGAAACAACCTAGCTGCTCCCCAACTAAAGAATGGATTAACAAATTGTAGTATATCTACACAATGGAGTACTAGACTGTAGTGGATGGATTTGGAGAATATTCTCTGAGCAATGTACCCCAAACCGAGAAAAATAAGCAGGGGGTGTACTTACTCATTAGTGGACTTTAAACAAATAGCTAAGCATGTCCAGTCTGCAAACCAAAACCCCTGAACCGCTTGGGATCTGAAACACCTTGGACTGGCACCTTGGAACTCATTCCCTTCAGTGGAACACCTGACCCAGTTTTGATATTGGAGTGAGGAAAGCGGATTTGTCTGGAGTGGATGCTGAACTAAGCCACCTACGGACTTTGAGACCTCTTCCCCTTGCTGGGGAGCAAGTAAACCGATGGAGAGAAGTGTGAGTGATTGGGTGGTGTGAGAGGGTGAAGGGAGTGTGAACAAGAGGATACATGGATAAAAAATTATGACTTTAGTCATAATAAAAAAAGAAAAAAGAAAAGAAAGGCTTCCACCTACAAAAACAACAACAAAAAGTATCATCAACAAATAGTTCTGTCATAGTTGAATGGTGGCATGTGGAAAATGCAAATAAATTCACATCTATCATCTTGCACAACATACAAGTCCAAATGGATTAAGGACCTCAACATACATACAATTATACTGCAATATATAAAAGAGAGTTGGATATAGCCTTGAACAAATTGGTATAGGTGACTACTTCCTAAGTATATCACCAATGGCACAGACATTGAGAGCAATAATTCATAAATAGGACCTTCTCATATAGAGAAGCTTCTTTAAGAAAATAGACACAGTCAATAAGACAGAATGACAGCCTTCAGAATGAAAAAATATCTCCACCACTATTACATTTGACAGGGAGCTCATTTCTAAAATATATAAAATATATATTCAAATAACTTGACATAGATCAAATGATCCAATTAAAAGATAGAGTACATCAGAAATGAAAGGGGGACATAACAACAGACCCCCAGAAATACAGAGAATTGTCAGATCATATTTTGAAAAACTGTATTCCACAAAAATGGAAAACCTAGAAGAAACAGACAGCTTTCTGGACAGATACCATCTACCTAAATTAAATGAAGATCAGATTAATTACTAAACAGGCCTATAACCCTTAAGGAAATTGAAGTTGTCATTAAAAACCTCCCCCAAAATATAAGCCCTGGTCCATATGGTTTTAGTGCCGAATTCTACCAGACATTCAAAGAAGAATTACTACCACTACTTCTCAAACTATTTCACACAGTAGAAACTGAAGAAATATTGCCAAATTCCTTTTATGAGGCCACAATTGCCCTAATACCCAAGCCACTCAAAGACACAACAAAGAAGGAGAATTACAGACCAATTTCCCTCATGAATATTGATGCGAAAATTCTCATTAAAATTTTGGCAAACCATATACAACAATATATAAAAAATATCATCCACCATGACCAAGTAGGATTCATCCCAGAAATGCAGGGTTGGTTTAACATACAAAAAACCGTAAACGTTATCCATCATATAAACAAACTAAAGGAACAAAACCACATGATCATATCCTTAGATACTGAAAAAGCCTTGACAAAATCCAACAATCCTTTATGATAAAAGCTCTGGAAGGATGAGGAATACACGGACAATATCTCAATATAATAAAAGTGATCTACAAAAAGCCGAGAGCCAGTAATATACTTAATGGAGAAAAATTCAAAGCAATCCCACTAAAATCAGGAACTAGACAAGGATGTCCTCTCTCCCCTTATCTCTTCAACATAGTTCTCGAAGTCTTATCTAAAGCAATAAGGGAACGAAAAGAGATTAAGGGCATACAAATTGGAAAAGAAGAAGTGAAGTTATCTCTATTTGCAGATGATATGATTGTATACATAAGTGACCCACAAAATTCTTCCAAGGAACTGCTACAGCTGATAAACACCTTCAGTAACGTAGCAGGATACAAGACTAACTCAAAGAAATCAGTAGCCCTTGTATACACTAAAGATAGAAGAGCTGAAAAAGCAATAAGGGAAACATTACCCTTCATAATAGCTACAAATAGTATTAAATACCTTGGAGTAACTATAACCAAAGAAGTAACAGACCTATTTGACAAAAATTTTAAATCACTGAAGAAAGAAATTGAAGAGGATATCAGAAAATGGAAAGCTCTCTCATGTTCCTGGATTGGTAGGATCAACTTGGTAAAAATAGCAATTCTACCAAAGGTAATCTACAGATTCAATACACTGCCCATCAAAATCCCAACACAATAATTTTTGGACCTTGAAAGAACAATACTCAATTTCATTTGGGATAACAGGAAAGCCAGGATTGCCAAAACAAATTTACTCAACAAAAGAACCTCAGCAGGTATCACCATCCCTGACTTCAAGCTATACAATAGAGCTACAGTAATAAAAACAGCCTGGTACTGGCATAAAAACAGACTTGTGCAACAATGGAATAGAATTGAGCATCCAGACCTTAACCAAAAACCTATGAACACCTGATCTTTGACGAAGAGGCCCAAAATATTCAATGGAAAAAAGATAGTATATTTAACAAATGGTGTTGGCATAGCTGGATGGAAGTGTTTAAAAAATGCAAATTAATCTGAGCCTGTCACCCTGTACAAAACTCAAATCCAAGTGGATCAAAGACCTCAATTTAAACCCAGCCACTTTGAACTTGATAGAAAAGAAAGTGGGAAATACACTTCTACAAATTGGCACAGGCGAACATTTCCTAAATATAACACCAGTGGCACAGACACTAAGACAAACAATCAATAAGTGGGATATCCTGAAGCTAGGAAGCTTCTGCAAAGCCAAGGACACTGTCAATAGGACAAAATGACAGCCTACAGAATGGGAAAAGATTTTCACCAACCCTACAAGTGATAAAGGACTGATCTCTAACATATATAAAGAGCTCAAGAATCTAGAGCCCAAAACCTTGAATAACCCAATCAAAAAATGGGGTACAGATCTAAAAAGGGAATTCTCAGCAGAGGAACTACGAATGGCTGAAAGGCACCTGAAAAAGTGCTCATCATCTTTAGCTATCAGAGAAATGTAAATCAAAACAACTTTGAGATACCACCTAACACCTGTTAGTTTGGCTAAGATAAAAGGCACAGATGACAACCTATGTTGGATAGGATGGGGAGCTAGGGGAACACTCCTCCATTGTTGGTGGGAGTGTAAGCTTGTTCAGCCACTTTGGAATGTAATATGGCGGTTTCTCAGAAAATTGAGAATCAATCTTCCCAAGGACCCAGCAATACCACTTCTGGGTATATACCCTAAAGAGGCACATTCACACTCCAAAGGTATTAGCTCAACTATGTTCATAACAGCATTATTTGTAATAGCAAGAACCTGGAAACAACCTAGATGTCCCTCAACTGAAGAATGGATTAACAAACTGTGGTGCATCTACATATTGGAATACTACTCAGCAGTAAGAAAAAAGGATATCCTAAAAATTGCAGGCAAATGGATGGATTTGGAGAATATTCTCCTGAGCAAGATATCACAAACTCAGAAAGATAAGCAGGGGATGTACTCACTCATTAGTAGTCTTTAAACAAACAAACAAGAAAAAAAGCCAAGCATTCCCAAGCTGCAAAGCACAACCACTGAACAACTTGGGATCAGAAACACCCTAGACTGACCCTTCAGATCCCACTCCAACTATCGGAACACCTGACTCACTCTTGAGGGAGGGGGGACAAAACTGGATTTGCCAGGAGTGGAGACTGAACTAAGCATTATTGGGACAGTGGGACCATAGGACTGTCTGCTGCCTGCTCATGGAGGGGATGGGGAGTTGTGGAGAAGATAAAATGACCTGATGTGTCGGGAGGGGGAGGGACCTTTAATAAGGATATACAGGGATGGAAAAAAAAATTCAGAGGGAAAGCTGAACATAAAATAATTTTATGTGTAGCAATCTTATTTGCATTATCACTCTTGATAAGTATTGCTCATGATTTTTATCTTCTTTATAGTGATTGTTACCTTATCAGCATTTTAAATTTATTTTACTGTTTTTCTTGATAAATACAAAATAAATAAAGAAGGGAAAAAAAGATAGAGTACAGATGTAAACAGAGAATTCTCAAAGAAAAAAAAAAATCTCAAATCACCAAATACAGTTAAAGAATTGCTCAACATCATTTGCCATCAATGGAATGTAAATCAAAACAACTGTGAGATACCATCAGAATGGCTATGATCAATTACACTGATGGCAGCTGACGCTAAAGAGAATTTGGAATAAAGGGAACACTATTCCATTGCTGATGGGAGTATAAAATTGTAGAGCAACTTTAGAAATCAGTATGGTGTTTTCTTAAAAACAATATTAGAATCAATCTGCCTCATGATCCAGCAATACCACTCTTGAGCATATACCCAAATGATGCACATTCATACCACAAAGACATTTGCTCAACTATATTCATAGTATAATTATTCATAATATGTAGAACCTGGAAACAACTTACATCCCTTAAACTGAAGAATCAATAATAATAATAATAATAACAAAATGTGGTTCATTTACACAATGGAATATTATGCAACTGTAAAAACAAAAAATGACAACTTGAAAATTGCTAGAAAATGAATGGAACTTGAAAAAAATCATGCTGAATGTTGTAACCCAGTCTCAGAAAGAAGAACATGGTATGTACTCACTCATAAGTGTATATTAGACATAAAGCAAAGGATAAAATATACAACCTCAGTTAAGCTATGTAACAAGGATGACTCTAAAAGAGAAATCCATGGATCACTATGTGAAGGAAAATAAAATCTCCTAGTAAATTGAGAGCATGGGGGAGCGGTTAAGGTGTGGTTAGAGAAGAACGTGAAAGAACAGGATGGTAGAGTTGTGATACGGATGGAAAAGGTGAACAACAAAATAGATAACTTGACACAGGAAAACATTTTAAGGCTAGGGAAACCCAGATGCTAGAGAAACTACCAGGAATCCACAAGCATCCCATCTAAGATTACAAGCTACAGTGGAAAGGATGCTGAAAAGGCTTTCCCCTCTAATCAAATGATGACCACCATATTGTTATCATGAACCTTCATCCATCAACAGATAGAAGCACATGCAGAGATCCACAGCTAAGCTCTTGGCAGAGGTCCTAGAATCCAGTAGATGACAGGGAGGAGGGATAATATGTACAAAGGAGTCAAGATCATGGTGAGAAAACCCACAGAGACAGTTGACCCAAACTACTGGAAACTCACTGATTCTCAGTTGACAAGCCTTTGAATATGAATGACAGTTGAATGGTGTGAGCAGTTTTTGGGTATCTGGCAATGGGACTAGGATTTGTCCCAAGTGTTTTAAATGGCTTTTTGAAGCTTATTTTCTTCACTGGGATACTTTGCTCAGCCTTGATAAAGAGAGAAGGGGCTTGGTTCTGCCTCAACGTGATAGCCCAGACATTGTTGACTCCCCATGACAGACCATATACTCCTTGAGAAATGGAATGGTAGGATGAAGCTGGAGAAAGATGGCAATGACAGGGAGGAGGGGAGAAAAGTTGAACTGTAGTTAGTATGTAAAGAAAAAAAAACTTTTGAATAAAAAATGTCAAAAAATACAAGATGAAAGCTATGACAAAAATACAGAGAATTCGTAGATACTTGTGTTGGCCCTGTATTTGCTGTTTCAGTTTTGTAAATTAATATAACCTTACTCAGTTGATATAATTTTCATGTCAGCCGTATGACTTTTTTCTAGAGAAATGAATGCTTCTTGATGAGTTTCAGTGATATCAACTCTAATGTGTAGATAATATGTGTAGGGCGCAGTTGGCCCTTGCGCAACTTGCTGGAACATTGCATTATCTTCCCCAGATGCTAATTAGGTGCTGAGCAGTGACTTATCCGATGTGATCCCTGATTACACTAATTTGGCACTCCTTACCACCTGTCACCAGCTATATGCTAATGAGGCATTACTTTGGACCTATCACCAACCATATGCTAATGAGGCATTACGTTGGGCACCAATCATATAGCTACACGCCTCCCAGCTTCCCTACATATGCAGGCTGCATTTCAGGCACGGGGTCTTTCTTCCATCATTCTACCTCAACTGAGCTGTACTCCAATAAAGTGTGATCGGAGAAGAATCGTACATGTGGTGACTTGTCATTCTGCAGGCCAGAAAGCGGCTTCCCACAATAATGGTCTGTCTGGTCTTGTGCTCCCACTGCCTTACTATGTTAGATTTGAGCTTCACCCAGGAAGAACCCTGAATGAAAGTTTTCTTCCTTCCTTCCTTCCTTCCTTCCTTCCTTCCTTCCTTCCCTCCCTCCCTCCCTCCTTCCCTTCCTTCTTTCTTTCTTTCTTTCTTTCTTTCTTTCTTTCTTTCTTTCTTTCTTTCTTTCTTCCTTTTCAAAAAAAGAGGCCAGATCGCTTTCTAGACCTGGCTTAGCAGAAGGTGCCATCATGAGTATTGACATTAGCCACAACAAAGACCGAAAAGTTCTGTGCAAGGAGCACAAGAGCCAGGACATCTACCTGCGGCTCCTATTCAAGCTGTACAGGTTTCTGGCCAGACGAACCAACTCCACATTCAATCAAGTTCTACTGAAGAGGTTATTTATGAGTCGCACTCACTGGCCACCTCTGTCCCTGTCCCTGCCCCAGATAATCGGAAAAATGAAGCTTCCAGGCCGAGAGAACAAGACAGCTGTGGTTTTGGGGACGGTCACAGATGATGTACAGATTCTCGAAGTGCCCAAGCTGAAGGTGTGTGCATTGTGGGAGAGCAACGATGCTAGGAGTAGCATCCTCAAGGCTGGAGGTAAGATCCTCACCTTTGATCAGCTGGCCTTGGAGTCTCCCAAGGGCCGAGGCACTGTGCTCCTATCTGGTCCTCGCAAGGCCCGAGAGGTGTACTGGCATTTTGGCAAGGCTCCAGGGGCCCCACACAGCCATACCAAACCCTATGTCTGCTCCAAGGCCCGGAAGTTTGAGCGTGCCAGAAGCAGAGGGCTAGCCGCGGCTATAAAAACTAATTCTGGATCTTGCTGTTCTATATATATATAAAAAAAAAAGAGGCCAAATGGTAGAGAAACCTTCAAGAACCCACAGGATGTCTGTGGCTAGGACTCCAACCAATAGTGGAGGGGTTGCCCAGATAAGACTTCCCCTATAATCAAATGAATGAGTACCCTGAGTGTCATTGAAAAACCTACATCCAGCAATGAATGGAAGCAGAAGCAGAAATCCATAGCTAAGCACCAGGTTGAGCTCCTGGTCTAGCTGAAGAAAGAGAGAGTATGTATGAGGAAATGAATGGGAATCATTAGGAGGAGACCCACAGAGAAGGCAGGCTGGAGTTGTTGGGTGCTCACTGAATCAAAAACAGCCACTGAGGAATCTTCAGGGAAAGGAACTAAAGTCTCCAAAGGTAGATAACTGTCTAATGGCATGGGCACTATGTGGAGTCTGGGAATAGGATCAGACTATGTTCCTGTGCATGAACTGGCATCTTAGAGCCCATTTCCTACAGAGGACCACCTAACCCAACCCTAATATTAAGATGAGGGAATCAGACCTACCTCACTCAAGTGGATAAAGCATACTGAACTTACCCACCTTAGGACTCCTTGCCCTCCTTGGCGAATGGATGGGGGGATGAGATGGGGGGAAGCACAGGAAGGTCTGGGAGGGACTGGGAAGAGGGAAGGGAAGGCAAACAGGTGTATACATGACAAAAAAAACTTTTTTAAATAAAAAATGTTTTCTATAAACACTTGAATCAAGAATGGAAGGTGAATTCTAAGCTTACTTATGTTATCTGTTGGTGTTACCACTTCCTATTAATGAGTATATATTAATGAGTGACCTTGAATTTTTAACTGAAAATTCCACATGCTCCTGAGAAGAAAGCATATAATCCTTTGGAACCTGATGAAAACACTTAATCTTCTTTGTCAGGTATTTACACATTGATGATAAGAGCACCCATAGCTGTTTATTTTATAAAATCTTAAAGGAAAATATCAGACAGTTATTTTTTTTAAAAAAATGCAGGACACACAGATAATTGGCAAGATAACATTTCTCAGGGCATTAATGTATAAAATGTAATTTTTGCAATCACATTAGCTGCTCATTATGAATTAGATTGAACCATGTAAATTTATAATGTACAATGAATGTGATGCTATGGACTACACAGTAATAAGTGTTCACTTGCTGTTTTGCTCTTTCTCTTTTGCATAGAAAATGATCTATTAATGGAAAAGCCCTGTTCATCTATGATAAGCACCAATCAAGTATCATACTATAAGTCATATATGAATAATTAAGATTAACTAACTAATAAGTCAAACCATAGAAACTAAAATTCAAAAGCAATACCTTATTGTATTTTTGAAATTTATAGAGAGAATGAAAGAAAAAAAGTTAAGAACTCAACTGGTGTCCACAACATAAATAACATCTATTTATTGTATGTATTAAGTGCAACAACGAGAAAACATAAATATGAACTGATTAAGTTCACTGAACATAAAATTATAACTTAAAAGTCACTATTTTTTACATACTAGTAATTAAATTGAAATTGTTTTTAAACATAGAGTTTAGAATGACAAATAATGTATTTTGAGAAATAAAAAAATGTAAAGTATTAAAATTTTGTTAAACTACTTGAGAAAAGTAGTAGAAATTTCTGTGTACATATTTTTGCTTAAATATCTGTCTAATGCCTTTATTAATTTTTAAATTTGGTTACATAATTTTTATTGTTGGATTTAGGGACTTCAAATATTTTAATGATTGCTTTTTATCAGATATAGAATTTCTAGTTGACAGGATTTACAGAAGCTCAATAGCAATTAACTCGTGGAAATCTATTCAAACAAGGACATAATACATCACAGCTGTTAGAGCTGCACATGGTTAACTAATGGAGAAATTACAGCATTTAAAATCTGATACACAATGTAGAAAGTATGGTCACTTCTCGAAACTCCCAAGTTAATTGAACCATAGGACTACCCATTTTACTTTTAGAGAAGTAAGATAATATTAAATCAAGATCTTGAGAAGAAGAAATGTTTATTATGTCCAGGTAATTTAAAGAATGAACTAGGATTATCATTATATGGAGAAAAACTCAAGTGTCTAGTGTCACATGAATGGATAAGTGTCGTGCCACCTCGTCCCGCAAGGAGTACGCAACACCGGATCCTTCTCTTTGCAGTTTATTCGGGCCTTTAATTATCTTCTTGTCTCTCACTCACTCACTCACTCTCACTCTCAGAGGTATGACGAATGACTCGAATGACTCACTCTCTCACACACTCTCTCACAAAAGACGAACGACCCCGGGGGGAAGTCCGCTCGTGGCTAAATACCCTCTGGGCTTCCAAAACCGGTAAGCCATGTAGACATTGTCCATAGGTCCCCAGGTGCCAGAAGCAAGCCACCATCCTCGCCTACAGCCAATAAGGAGTTGTTTACTCCCCAGAGCACTCACCATCGAGAAAGGTGGAAGGCAAGGCAGAAACTGGTGCCACCTTTAGGGCGTGGTACAACGCAGCTCCCTACAGATAAGGAAACTTCTTTTTTCCATAATGGAATACTATTTAGCCTTCAAAGAAAAAAGTGTTGTACTTTTTAACAATGTGAATTTACCTGGAGACTTCAACATAAGTATGATAAACCAGACCCAAAAAGATAAACACAGGCAATTCTATTTCTAGAGTGAACTCAAATGATCAAGGCAGAGAATAAATGGTTTTCTTTTTCTGAGGCTGGGAGACAAAAAGAGCTTTAGTTAGATAAATAAAAGTTTGGACTTGATAGATGAAAAAAATCTAGAGACATATTGACCAATGTGACATCTATGATTGGCAGTAGGTGTTAAGTATTTGCTGCCTACTACACTGTTTATGATGATAACATTAAAATGCTTACTTTTGTACAGATCCATGAATTTTCATATTAAAATTAATAGTTCTTTGTATGTTATTATGACAATAAATCTTTATTTTTTTGTTATTTATTTTTACATCATAACCTGTTAAAATTGCTTTTATTTTTAGGATTATCAAAAAATATCCCATTTTTTTCTTCTCATTCTTTCTTACAATCTTCATTACATACTTCTTCAATTCTATGAAGTTCCTGGAAAATTTCAGACTGTCATGTATAAGTAGTTAATGTAGAGTCTTGTATATATATATAGCAAATGACTTTCAGATTGTTCAATATGCATGTTGAATTTTATATTGTTAATATTTGAATTTCGATATAACTGTCATTCTTAAGATTCCTTATTTTGTTTTGATTCTAAATCAAAGAAACACTCTGGAGGGAATAGAAGATATTGTTTAAGATTTTTTGCCTCTTAACCTTATCAAAATATGAATAACATTAAAAATTTTCTCTGATGTTCTTCACGTTGGGGAGGCAGTTAGTGGGAGACCTTCCTTTGACATTGTGGAGATCCAAAGACAATAGAAAGGCAAGTAAACATAAGCTTGTACTACACAACACTATGGCTACTTTAATATATTTCAGTTTGGGTATAGAAGCAGTTAATATTCTGAAATTTTAATTAAAATTATTATGATTTTTTTAGCTAGCAATGTCATAATGTTATCATTGATTGACTGATATGGATTTTCTTTTTTTTTTTTTTTCTGGCAAGGTTTGGGCAAAGACCTTGCTGGCCTGAGTTCGTTCATTTGAGGGTCTCTGGCTACCTGGTTGGGTGTGGTTGTGGATGCCACAACATTGGGCCCTTTCTGGTGTTTTGAAGGACCTCTTCTTCTAGGATTCTTTCTCTTCCTGCTGTCTTTTATCCCAACATGTCTTCTCTTGAATTTGTGTGCAGTGGTAGTGGGGTAGGGTTCCACTACTCCAAAGACTTTAGGGTTCCTCTACTCTCCTTCATTAGACTGTGCTATCATGGTCTGTTACTCTGCTCCAGGCAATTAGAGCAAAGAATGACCCTGTCTAGGCAATATCTGAGCTGTATCCTTCTAAGGAAGGATGCAGAATGTATAGGAAGAACAGAATATACAAAGATTCAGAAGGTCAGCAAAGGACCTGGCTTTCATAACAGAGGCATATGTGTAATAAACTCTGTGGATTAGTGTGAAGTGATCGAGAAGTAGGAGTCAATAACCACACCACCCCCTTGCCCATTGTAGTGGACAGTCTAGTAAATACTGTCTGCTCATGGTCCTCACTCAGAAGAATAGTTCCTCATGGCATTTTCTGTAGATAGTGGCTTTATCACCACCACCTCCCAGGTGAGTCATGCTAGGAAGTATGTTCCAGCCCCTGGCATATATCTCTATCTACATATTGATGCCTTTGATAACTATATCTGTTGTAAGAGATTTCTGGCCTGGACTTTTGGGCCTAGAGCAGATGTTTGACTGGCAGTCTCACAGACCCTCAATTACACAGAAACACACAAACGCTTACATTATTTTTATGCTGATTGGCCTAGAGTCCAGGCATATAACTTGTTATCTTTTTCATCTTAACCCTAACCCTAACCCTAACCCTAACCCATGATTCTTATTCAGCCATGTGGCTTGGTACCTTTTCTCCGAGCAGCATTTCAACTTCTTTCCTCTGCATCTCCTGGCAGCTCTGGCAACTCTGTGGAATCTGTCTCTGCTCTGAGATGTTCCCAAGTTTTCTTAGTCTGGTAGCACCACCCACACTTCCTTTGGTCAATCAGCTTTTATTAAACTCAGAGGTGGGACAAACACTTACAATGACAGGAAGCAGGAGCAACATAACTATCCCACTATATATATATATATCTGGGTTAAATACTCTCTTGATAGTTCCAAGTCTACTTTTTTTCTTCCATCAGCATCTGGAGGGCCTCTTGCATGTCCCATAGATATCTTAAGTTTAATGCAGTTCAACTAGAAATTATCATCTTCCTTCTCTATCTGGCTTTCCTTCCTTGGTTCTTTGTTTTTATTTATTGATTCTTCTTGTGGTTAGCATTTAAAGTTTTCTATTTTACTTTTGTCTCTGTGTGCATTTACATATTGATGTGTATGTTCACATGTGTGCATATGTGTGGAGGCCAGAGGTCAATTCTAGAGTCTTTCTCAATTGCTTTTTATTTATTTTTTTAATCTGTCTCTGAACTTGAAGCTCTCCTATTCATCTAGCCTGGCTGGACAGAAAGTACCTGGGATCCTCCTGGCTTCATTTCCTCTGCACTGAGGGCATGGGCACCCACTGCTGTGGCTAACTTTCTATGCAGCTTCCAGAGGCTTGAACTTGGGTTCCCATGCCTACCCACCAAGCAGTTCATCAGCTGGACTGTCTCCCCAGCCTCATTTTTTTTTTTTTTGAATTTTTTTTTCCTTTTTTTTTCTTTATTTTGTATTTATCAAAAAAAAAAACAGTAAAAAGAATTTAAAATGCAGAAGAGTTAACAATAACTATACAGAGGATAAGAATCATAAGCATGGCTTATCAAGGGTAGAAATACAAATAAGATTGCTACACATATATTTTCTTTGTGTTCAGCTTTCCCTATATATCCTTATTCAAGGTCTCTTC